>VMKM01001587.1:0-128545 GCA_008360985.2 Macquaria ambigua | reverse complement strand
TACCCTCAGCTCCAGCATGGGTTGCATACAGCATAGCAAGCAGTTTGTTTGAAGATTTCTGGTAGAGCTGAACAACTGAGTCATTCAGGGGGTCCTTGTTCTTGTCCAGCCAGCCAGTGATATTGTAGTCAACTGTACCGGCATAGTGAACCAGGGAGAAGTGAGCCTCAGCCTTGCCCTTTCCAGGCTTTGGCTTCTCAAAGGCCTTGGTCTTGCCAAGATGCTGATCATGCAGCTTGTTCTTGAAAGTTGTGTCAGAGGCCTTGGGGAACATGCACTCCTCTTCAAGGATGGAGAAGATGCCCATTGGCTGAAGAGAATTTACATTTTATGTTAAACATTAAACTGAGGAAACATTTGCCCATGAATCAAGAAATCAATCTACCAGAGTGGTTACTTACCTTCTCAATAAGCTCAATGCAGGCAGCCAAGTCCATACCAAAGTCAATGAACTCCCAATCAATGCCTTCTTTCTTGTACTCCTCTTGCTCCAGAACAAACATGTGGTGGTTGAAGAACTGTTGCAGTTTCTCATTGGTGAAGTTGATACAGAGTTGCTCCAAACTGTTGAACTGAAATTACGGAAAGGTATTCAATTTCATGGCAAAATAAGTTTGAACTGCTCAGATATTTTTCAACTACTCACATCAAAGATCTCAAATCCAGCGATATCCAACACTCCGATGAAGAACTGTCTTGGCTGCTTTGTGTCCAGCATCTCATTGATACGGACGACCATCCACAAGAACATTTTCTCATAGACGGACTTGCACAGAGCACTGACAGCATTGTTGACCTAGAAACAAGGATATTATTATGGTAATTTCTCAGAATCTTTTTTTTATATCAAAATGCAAATATTTCCCTAATTTTTTAACATTCAATTTTCTTTTTATTACCTGTGGCACGGTCTGACCTTTGGTCACCATCTCATTTCCGACCTTGACTCTGGGGTAGCACAGAGCTTTCAGCATATCAGCTGAGTTCAGGCCCAGGAGATAGGCAATTTTATCAGCCACTGATGAAGAGAACACAAGAAGTACTGAATACACATGTACACATTGTGTAGTATTTTACCAGAAAACTTGCATGATGAGAATGGTATTATTTTAGCAATTACCCTCAGTGCCATCAGGTTCAGCCTGCTCCTCTCGCTGCTTCTGCTTGAATTTCATGTTGCCATGATGAATCACAGCACCAGTCAGCTTGTAGATGCCCATTTTCTCCTCAGCAGTGAAGCCCAAGATGTCAATTGCAGTCTGCAATATAAATGAGGCAAAGTTAGTGGTGTGTGAAACATTTCCCCCAGTATATTTAACTAAATTATTGTCTTACATCTGTTGCAATGAACTCCTCCACATCATTGATGCTTTTGACAGTGATTTCACCCTGACTGATCATTGGGTAGTCATAGGGGTTGGTGGTGATCAGAAGAGCCTCTGGAGCAGCACAATAGAAATACATAGTGTTGTTTGGTGTCATTTCTGGTATTGTTTACATTTCAATTTCAAATGTGTTTTGTAACATACCCAGGAGCTCAGGCTTGTGGCCAGTCATCAACTGATAAAAGATATGGTAACTCCTCTCAGCAGACAACTGGAAGGTGACACGGGACTTCTCCAGCAGATCTAAGAATAACAAATTTAACTGAAAACTTTGAGATAACTGTATTACATTGTAATTTATTACTTTATCAAAGACTAGATTTTAGTCCAGATAAATTGTTGACTCACAGCATGGTTGAAACTTACATGTTTCAATATCAGCTGAAGCCAGCTTGCCAGTAGAGCCAAAGTGGATCCTGATGAATTTACCCTAGACAATCAGATTATTATTAGCATCACATTTTATAAGAGAGCAATTACAAAAAGTCTCAAGATATTTCCTGAATTACTTACAAAACGAGAGGAGTTGTCATTCCTCACAGTCTTGGCATTACCATAGGCCTCAAGTAGAGGGTTGGCCGCAACAATTTGGTCCTCAAGGGAGCCCTGCAAGAGAAGATTTGAGTTACATGAGCTATACATTCAAATAAACTTTCCTCTGACAAACACTTTTATCTTAAACAACCAATTTTACCTGCATTTTGCCAGGTGTTGGCTCAGCCTTCTTAGCTCCAAGAGCTGCAATTGTTGCAAAGTACTGGATGACACGCTTGGTGTTGACAGTCTTTCCTGCACCAGATTCTCCACTGGGGGTATAAGAGACACATTGTCAAGATTCTGCTTCATGATCATGAAGTTTATAAAGATTTAGTGTGACAGTTTGTTTTATACTCACGTAATCAGGACAGACTGGTTCTCACGATCTGAAATACAAACATGCTACATATGAGTTCCATTTTTATCATTCCTTCAATAAGCTTCTGTTTAAGTTAAATTCTACACACTTTAACACTAGTAGCATTGATCTCACCAGTGAGCATGAACTGATAGGCATTGTCAGAGATGGAGAAGATGTGGGGTGGTGCCTCAATCCTCTTCTTGCCTCTGTATCCTGCCACAACTACAGCATCATACACAGGAAGCCACTTGTAGGGATTCACGACAACGCAGAACAACCCAGAGTAGGTCTGTAATAGTAGAGAATAAACAATATTTGAACATTTGCATATAGAGATCTAAATGATATTTAAATTATGTACACATTCAAGTAAAGTAAAAACCTACGTAGATCATCCATGATGCATAACGCTCTTTGAGGTTATACAGCACAGATGGCTCATTGAGGTGGGTCATCATAGCCATGTCCTCCATCTTATCGAACTTTGGAGGGTTCCTGGGATGGATGTCATCCTCTTTTACAGTGACCGTCTGAACAGGAAATAGAGTGAAAAGGTTTTAAGATTTTTAAAGACATTTCATATAAAGTTTTATCAGTTAGACGACATGGACACAGCTAGGGGTCTGTGAATGAAACTGATGGACAAAAATATATTTTTTACTATGGTATTTCAAATTGTATAATTATTCACCTACCTTTCCCGTGTCTGTCTCAACCGTGGCTTTGCCACCCTCTTTTTTGACAAGTTTGCCCTTGACATACATCTCATCAGGATCAACCACAAAGTAGGCCGTTTTGGCATCAAATGGAGCAGTCTGGGCCTCAATCCTCTCCTTCTCTGGTTTTCGGAGGTAAATGGCCGCAGGGCCATACTGCTCCATCTCCGCGTCTGTACTCATGGTGGCACTTTAATGGAGACTGAAAACATGAAAGATTCAAACACAAGTCATAAGTTTGTTACAGAACCTTCAATTGACTAATTTCTCACTATTTTTGTTTTGAAGAATTTACCTCAGCTGATGCAAACAGAAATTCCTTGGTATCCTGTGTATGTCAAGATGCTACAAAAACATGTTTTTGGTAAACCAATGTAAGTTTTTCATTGTTTTGTAATTTCATCTAAGATTAATACAATATGCTTAACATACAATAATAAAAAATAATAACAATATAAAATGGTCTAGGTTAAGCAAAGTAATTGAAAAGTGAAACATTGAAGCAGCATATTATAACAGTAATTAACAGTGATATAGTATAATAATGTCATAGAGACTTGCTATAGGAACAGCTGACTGCACTCACCCGCCTTAGATGCAAATCAGTTGGAGCAGACGTCCAGAGCTGCTGTTTTTATACACAACGAGTCTGCCTCCTCAGCATAAGTGCCCTACTCAATTTGGTCAGGAATCCTTGACACCTTGTTGCTTGATAGTGATATGTTCTGTGCATATACATGAATAAGTATGTTTCATTTTCTACATGTACAGTATAGTTAACATTTTACAAAGCTGTATTGAAAATGCCTTTTAAAAAATCTTTTTAGTTCTTTATTTTATTACATAACAAATACAGTATAACTCCATCTAAATATTTAGGGATATTGGATTTAATTGAATAGTCTCATGATGTGCACCAAATTACACAAAATACAGTGTCAAATTAATTATACTCTATATACTACTATAAGATTTTAATTACATTTATATCCACATGATATATAACTCATAACAACATAAATACATCTAACACAATCTTGAAAATGAATATTATTTTACATTGTACTTGATGAAAAGGTAGTAGTGATATATTTTGGTACTTGATTGTGCTTTTAAAAACTACACATAATGTCCACAGTATACCCAGTGGTAAACTGCAAAAGTGCACTGCATCCTTTGTGGATTATTTGTTCCAATACATCTAGAGCGTGAAATAATTTGAAGTTGACACAGTTTATGGTAGGCAGCTGTGTCCTGTTAATTATTACAGCCAATATTGAGTTTTAAATTTGGAGAAGCATTGAAATGTCACTGGTGTATAGTTACAGGACATACAAATCTTAGATATCTGAAATAAAATTCAGGCTGATGGTCTTTCCATTAACGCTGGACAAGTGTTATATATCTCCTGGGAACGGACTTTAAGAGCGATTGCCAACTTAGATAGTTTAACACCAGAAATATGTTCCTCACAAATACCATTAATATTTTGCTGTGAGGAACAAAAAAGATGCAGTTTTTGAGTGGAAGGGTTTGATATACTGACTGACTGACAAATGATTGATGATTTAATGACATTTGATGAAGTCTGGGATCATCTCTAGGAGCAACTTTCATTTCCATGTTTTGCACAGGCTTGGCTTATTATTTGTCATCTTACCAGCAGATCACGAGGTATTACTATGGTCAAAAATAAATTCAGCTACGGGAGGGAGCAGTGATTCGTATTTGGCATAGAGAGAAGGATATATTTATAGGACACATTTAGATGTGTTGTTAACACCATATCCTAAGTTTAAAGAGATTTATCATCTCAAATTATCTATTTATTTCTCAAATGTATTTCAGTAAAAAGAATAACGTCTGTGTAGGCCATTGCCAGGGATTCATTAAGTACTATATATTCTGTATGTTCATTGTAGTTGTCCTAGGGTCGGGTAGAATTTCCAGAAAAGTGCTGAGCTGACACACAGCATTAAGCAGGAGCCACAACCAAAACAGGAAAATGACATGATATCTCCGCGTGTGTTTAGCCATGGTATTATAGTATGTATGTATGTTATAGATGCTACATTTAAGGAAGTCTAATGCTATAGTGCTTTAACAGGTGTGCAGCATCAAGTGTTGCTGTAGTTAAAGTTACTGTCCTGAAATAATAAGGATAATGAAGGTTCTGCATTGTAGCCCTAGTTCTGTGAGCTTGTTGTCCTTTGCGGAGAGGCACACTGAAATTTGCAGGCAAATCAGGAAGCACACATGGGTGTGATTACTGCCATTTTTATGACCATCGGTGGTTGCAAAATCCTGGCGCAGTGTGGTACAATATTGAAGAGAGGCTGAATAAATTAATAATAGAACGAATATAAAATTAACTAGTGGAGTTGGGGTGCGCTTCAATAATGGTTAATTACATAAGCTCCTCTTTAGAAAACAGCTGACAGATTAAATGGACTGCGGAGAGAGAATTTTCAAATATTGATATACATCCGGCTCTATCCGGTAATCAGTATCCTTTTTTGAATATAATTTATCTTTGGAAATACTAACATTTCTTTTGAACAATGACTGTAACATTGAGTGTCATGAATAGCAAAAACTAAATATATGGGCAACAAAATAAATTAACAAAGAAAAGATGTGGAGAAATGGGGACAGGCTGACTGCGCTACTGGCCTTGCAGAAAGTGCTTAGACTGAGCAAAATTTACAGTACTTGCTGGAAACATAAGGTAAAAGGTACATACAAAACATCTCATGTTTTGTACTTTCAATACCCTCTTTGCTCACCTCCATTTGAGAAGTTAGCCCAACACCAAGACATCACTACACAAATATCTTCTACTGACACTGTCTAGGCATCCATACTGCTGGCGTAGTGCATCCTGAGGGAACATGGATGATCTAAGCCAGCCAGCTCAAAAGTACCCATCACATACTCTCCGGAGCCAACTCACATGCCACTTTGATCCATTGGAAGGGGGCTGGCCCGAGCTGATCTGTGACTTGAATTGATGGGGACCAGGTGGTGGTCATACCCTCTACCTCTCTTGTCAAACCATTCTTTCATCTTGTGCTGGCAGTCTGCAACTGCTGTTCTGCTGTGCTGGTGGTGCTAATGCAACAGCTACCAACAACACCATTTTTAAATGTCTGGATCAACCTCTCCACCCCTGTTTGCAGCCGGGTTGTAGAAGGCTGTGCACATAATGGCTGATCCCATTATTGGGCCATTAGGAGATGAAGGAAGATGCAAGGAAGTTTGTGACGACTGTTGTGGTTGATTTTCTTCTTCTTGTTCAGCCGTCAATAACTTTAAATAAATAACCACTATCAGGCTCGTAGGAACCAAACACTGAGATACAGAAGGACAAAACTCTCTACTTCATTTAGTACAAAGTAGTTTATTCTTTGGATTGCAGAAAGTATAATACAAATATGGAATACGAAGGGTTTGGATTCTCGATTGCAAGACAACGATATTTCATGCTAAGCTCCTCCTGATGGGATGTGATGTTTCTGGTTGGTCAATGATCAAAACACGGAAGTCACTGAAAGATTGGTTATGAATTAAAGGTGGGATCAAATGCCATTACACTTTTTAGAGGCACGGATCATGTGCCATTTCAACTGCTAAGCGACACACCTGTCTGCCTGAACTTTATCCTAGACTCCTGCGGAACGGGAGGATCTGGACACATAGACACGATTCCTGGCAAAAGGACTTTCGCTGTCTCTCCCTTGTGATAAAAGTGCTAATCTGCAAACTTCCCAGGCTCTACCCAACAAAATTGCCTTGGTTCCCACCATGTTCGTGTGTGGCTTTCTGATCATAAATCAATGCTTTCTATGATTAAAATGAAACACACATCTAGTCATGCAATAATATGGTTGTTTTGATTAAAATGAACACACCTTACAATTTATGAAATTGATTATGTAAGGAACACAATTTCCTTCAACACTGCACAGGTTGTAATGGACCCTTGGTGACCACCTCTTACCACTATTGAATAGAAGCCAGAGGCCACCACAAGGTAACACTTGTGATGCTGATGGCCATGGAGCTGGCCACAGATGTCAACCTGAATGTGCTGCCAGGCGGCGACTGGCCACTGCAAAGGCTGCAGTGGTGGCAGATGCCCTTGTCTCAATAAATGTGAGGTTGTGGTTAGCAAGGACATTGAGCACTCTGCCCATCTCTCTCTATATACAAAACATGCCACTTACTTCACCAGCAATGTCGATGGTGGACGCTCGTTTGTGACCTGTGCACGGCTCTCTGTCATGATCCCTAGGACTCTTGTGTGGACTGTGTGTTGTTTCCTGTTTTATTTTGAAGTTCCCTGGTCTTGTCTCTTGTGTATTATTTACTTCCTGTCTTTATTCTTTTCCCACCTGTTTTGATTGTTTTCACCTGTGTCTTGTTACGCACCTGTTTCTCCTTCTCTCATTGTCTCCTCCTCTATATATACCGGTCCCTTTGTTCCTCGTGGGTTCGTTGTTGTTGTTGTTGTTGTTGTTGTTGTTGTTGTTGTTAGTTGTCTCTCCCTGTCTGTCGGTTTCCCTGTTTCCCAGAGTTCCTGGTGTCTGTGTTGCCTGCATGTAAGCGGTGTTTGTTATTTAAATAAACCTTTCATCTGTTGGAGCCTCCCCGACTGTCTGCATTTGGGTCCTCTCCCTGCTGCCTAGATGGCTACCCGTGACACTCTCAAGGATGGTCAAGCTTAGGTTAGAATAGGTACCCGGTAGTTAAAGAGAACTTATTCTGTAAGTATTTTTAAGTTCTTCCAAACGCCAGATTATTGCACTGTAGGCCATATTGTAACTTGTAATATTAGAATAGGTACTCCGTAGATAAAAAAATACCAACAGTATAAATTACCCACATTATCACATCTTGTTCCCTTGTACCTACATTTATGTATTGGTACATACTGTATTGGTACCAAGAAAAACCAAGCTAAATAAATGTAATGTAATTTAAAAATATATATTGGGCAATTCACCAAATGCCAATGTTCTCAGTTGTAATGTATATAATAATGTATACGATGTAATGTGTATATAATGCCCTAAGGAGCAACTGTTGGACCAGTTTATATGAGATTCAAAATAAGTCACATTTTCTGGATCACTGTAGTTTGGATGGATAGCATAAAAATGTTGTGGGGACTGAAGAAGAAGCTGAAATGGTCTAAGTGTTAGAAAACTGAAAAGCATGATAAATCAGGAAGGTTTGGATTGTCATTTACTTCTATTGTACACAAGTGAAAATTGTGAAACACTGAAAAAGTATTAGTGTATGAAAGGGGGCCTACCTTTAACTTACATTTATGAGACACTGTGTGTAATGTTTTCCTATATTAAGGTTCGTCAACTTTTAAATCTCTATCTTTAACATACTTAAAATGGGTATGAGATGTGCTGAGAGAGATATCAGATTTTGTAAGGGGCCTGTGTAATTTATTTGATGACTCTCTACATTTTCAACAAGGGTAAGGTTGTACAGCATGATCAAAAATAGAAAGGCATTGGAAGTCTGGCATCATGTGTCAGTAAGCATAAACCTAATGACAGATACTTCTAGAACTTTACATATAAGGTGGTACATCAGGTGATATGTGCCTGTGTAGTTGGCTGATTCAGTATCAGAAATGTGTGACTGTCTTAACCATGACTACGTGTCCTGCTTTACTACATGGCAGAAACAATGATGTGTATAGCCAATGGATTTAGAATGTATTCTTTGTACAGTAAGTGTTTGAAGAAGCCTTTTGCGTGATGTATGCACAGATGTTTTGGCTTTTTTTTTTGCTGTGATAAAAGTGAAATGGTGTTTCCAAGAGACTAGAGGTAGAAGGCCATTACTGTCAGAGTTTCAAAGATTGTCTATTGTTCTTAAAATAGCAATAGACTGTGCAACTGGTATTTTTTCTGTGAAATGCAAAACAATTTGAATGATTATTAGGGCATTATCACATTAACATTCTGTAATTCTGTAATTTGACAGTAATTACATAAACTAAGCTGATTCTTTTTTTGGTTGAACATGCATGCATTCATAATCAAAAATTTCACAGTTACATTGTATTAGGGATTTAGATTTACCGTAATGTACAAGGGCAGATTGTGCAAAAAGACTTCAGAAAAAGACCACATTGTGGTAGCATGTGGTGTTATTATGACAATCATTGTTGGATTTACTCATTCAAGCTTTTTAATACAATTCATATGTAATTGTAATTGTAATAAAAGTCATATTTTGACATGTTGCATTGCTTTATCTGAATTATTGTTTTTGTGATGCTATATTGATGTGAGTAAATGGTCAAAGTCAGCCGATTGGACCATCTTTAGCTTAATCTGCAGTATGTAGTACAGTATTGAGTTTTTGCTTATATACAAGAAGAACTTTCAACTAAGGACTTTAAATGGTGCTATGTTGTACAGTGTTGTATATGATGATATCCCAGGTCAGAGATTCATTAAAGGCATTCTCTAGCCATAAATAAAATTTGATTTTTTTGAAATTTAATTCCATGTAATGTGGAATGCTGAACATAGAATGGTTTAGTGAAAAGTGTTGACAATGTTTATTAACCATCTGTTTGTATTGTATAACTAACATGAGAATGGGAATTCATTTAATTGACTGTGGATATGAATTGTGATTATTCTGAGGGAAGGGAAATGTTAATGTTGCTGTCTTTATGGCGATCTTGATGTCTTCTGTATGTAAATTTCAACCATCACCATATTGGTTTCAAAACATCTTGCCAAAGGACTGCAGTTAGAAATTAGCCAGCTGGCTAACACTGGCACATTTACAGAAATGTTGATTAATGTGCATTGTCCTTATAAATAAATAAATGAAATGAAATGTTGAGCTGTAAGAGCTCCCCACCCAACTAACCAGATAAGTAGTCTACTGCCAAACAACCACACACATTCCAGCCAACTGATTTTGCTTCACCTAACTGCTGTGTTGAACACTGTGTGACTAGATACTGGTAAAATAGAGAGTAAATAATACAGTCATATTATTAAATAATGAGGATAAAGTTTATTGACATTATATGAAGACAATTCAACAGCTAGATCATATTTTATGAACTCTGTCAAAAGGCTCAGTCAACAGGATGTTGTCTCTTATTCAGCAATATCAGACTGCAAAAAAGCAAGAAAAATAAAATTGTTCAGCACATATTACCAACATAACATTAAGCTATTAATAAGTTAAGTTAATTTTATATGTGGCATTTCTACACCATCTATGCAAAGTAAATAAACAATGGTATAAAGAATACATTTAGGTTGTGAATTAACTTAAACAATCACATTAAAATAAAGTGCCCATATTGTAATATTCTGTAAAATATGATCACATAAATGATTACCTTTCCAGTATCACGGCTCTTGGCTCTCAACTTGTTGACTTGGGACTCAGCGATGTCAGCACGCTCCTGAGCTTCTTCCAGCTCATGCTGAGCCTTCCTGTGCCTGGACATGTGAGTGTTGGCCTGCTCCTCCTGTGAAGGGTTTACAGTATACAGTTACAGTATACTATACTGTATTTTTTAAATATTCCATCATATTAGTATTCTTATTATTGATTTGTGCTACCTTCCCATATGTAAGATCACAAAACTTTTGACTTACAGCCTCCTCAGCCTGTCTCTTGTAAGTCTTGACTTTGAGCTGCAGTTTGTCCACCAGGTCCTGAAGTCTGATCACATTCTTCTTGTCCTCCTCAGTCTGTACAGATAAAGAATTGGTACCAATGAAGCATAGAGACAAATCAAGACATTAAGAACTCATGGTAGTTTTTAATTAAATAATAATTACCTGGTAGGTCAGCTCCTTCACTCTCCTCTCATATTTGCGGACTCCTTTCACAGCATCAGTTCCACGTCTCTGCTCAGCCTCAACTTCAGCTTCCAGCTCACGCACCTGTAACATGATCAATTATTCATCAAAACATTTAGTACTGAGAAAGGTTGAAGTTATTCTACTCATTGAAAGTGAAATGTACATCCTAAATCTCATACAGTATATACAGTTCATACCCTGGACTCCAGTTTCTGGAGCTGCTTCTTGCCACCTTTCATGGCAAGACTCTCAGCCTCGTCCAGGCGGTGCTGGAGGTCCTTGACTGTGACCTCCAGGTTCTTCTTCATCCTCTCCAGGTGAGAGCTGGTGTCCTGCTCCTTCTTCAGCTCCTCAGCCATCATGGCAGCCTGAAATGATGGGCAGTTATTATAATTTTAAAAGTTGACATTAATGGTCAAGCGTGAACAAGAAGTAGCATTTTACATATAAAAGAAGACATAAACATAAACTCAGATCAGTGATAATAAAAAATATATTATAATAATATATAATATACATATAATAAACTTAACATTATCAGTGCATGGAAGTAGACCAAAAGCACAACATAGGTAAGTTAGAGATGTAAACTTACATCAGTGATAGCCTTTTTGGCTTTCTCCTCAGCGTTTCTGGCTTCCTGAACAGAATCATCCACTTCACCCTGAACCTGGACAAGGTCAGCCTCCAACTTCTTCTTGGTGTTCATAAGACTGGTGTTCTGAATGTTAAAAAGAGTCACATTTAATTTGATATTTATTTGTTATGTATAAGAAAGCCCATACGTATATTCATTATGTACAAAGACATTTTTGTCAGTTATTGAAAACACACCTGAGAGTGAAGCAGTCCAACACGCTCACTGGCATCAACCAATTCCTGCTCAGCCACTTTGCGTCCTCTCTCTGTCTGCTCCAGAGCGGCTCTCAGCTCCTCAATCTCAGCCAGCATCAGGCCATTTCTGCGCTCCACCATGGCAACCTGCTCCTTCATGTCTTCCTGTCCTCTGACAGCATCATCAAGGTGCAGTTGGGCATCCTGACAACAACAGAAAAAAAAAACAATGAACCTTCTGTACTATATATATATAATATATATATATATATATATATACACCCTCATACCTTGAGCTGTCCCTGGACATTCCTCAGTTGTTTCTGGGCCTCAGCAGCCTGCCTGTTGGCATGGCTCAGCTGAATCTCCATCTCATTCAGGTCTCCCTCCATCTTCTTCTTGACTCTCAGGGCATCATTCCTGCTCCTGACCTCAGAATCAAGAGTGTTCTGCATGGAGTCTATCACCCTCTGGCTGTTCCTCTTGATTTGCTCCATCTCCTCATCCTTCTCTGCCAGCTTCCTGTCAACCTCACCTTTGATCTGGTTGAGTTCAAGTTGAACACGGAGAATCTTGGCCTCCTCATGCTCCAGTGTACCCTTAAAGAATCACAAACATACCAAAAGTTACCATTCATTACATAACGTTACATAAATGTTGTTGTATTTTATCATATAAGTAGTCCGATATTGTAATTAAGATTTTACCTCAGCTTCCTCCAGTGCTGACTGAATTTCAGACTTCTCAGTCTCCACAGTCTTCTTGGCTTTCTCCAGCTCATGGATGCTCTTTCCAGTCTCACCAATCTGTTCAGTCAGGTCTGAGATCTCCTCTAAAGAACAATCAAAACAAAAATATAGTTAATAGTGACCTACAGGAACTGTCCTGCAAGATAGTTAGCACAGCATAATACAAAGTACAACATATTTTGAAAAAAATAACTCTCCTTCAAGTTCAGAGTAGGCAAACCAAGGGTAAAATCAAATTCAAAAGGTATGAGTGTCTCCTAAAATTGGAATGTTGTTTGGACAATCATAATTTCCATGCATACAAGGGAGGTTTTAACGCCATATAGGTTCATAAACTATGCTTGTGAAGGTCAGAGAAAAACCCACATAAGTTACATTTTTCATTTTAGTGAGACTGACATACGTTGCAGGTTCTTGTTCTCTCTCTTCATGGTCTCCAGCTGATCCAGAGCCTCCTCATAAGAGTTCTTCATCTTGAACAATTCAGTGCTGAGAGAACGAGCCTCTTTCTGGGCTCCTTCCAGCTCGGCCTGACTCTCCTCATACTTCTGTTTCCATTCTGCCAGGACCTAGAATAATATAGATGATTGAAAAATATGACTAAAATAGAATTATGTTTGTGATAGGCCTGGCCTTGTGTTGAGCCTTGATTTGTTTTCCACTATAACCACTTACCTTATCAAAGTTCCTCTGCTTCTTGTCAAGGTTGGCAGCCAGAGCATTAGCTCTCTCCACATCAATCATGAGGTCCTCCACCTCACCCTGCAGCCTCTGCTTGGTCTTCTCCAAAGATGCACACTTGGAGTTCACAGCCTCAATGGATTCCTCAGCATCCTGCAGGCGCTGGGCAAGCTTTTTTCTGTAGTGAAAAATAATTTTTTAATTGGTTAAAAGCAAACTATTGAAATGAAAACTTTTTTAAACACTGAAAGGTAGTGACTTACTTTGCCTCCTCCAGCTCCTCAGTGCGCTGGATAGCATCAGTCTCATATTTGGATCTCCACTGAGCCACCTCACTGTTGGCCTTGGACATTCCTCGCTGCAGCTCAGCCTTGGCCTCCTGCTCCTCCTCAAACTGCTCTCTGAGCAGATCACAGTCATGGCGGGCTGACTGAACAGCGTGGGCCAGGGCGTTCTTGGCCTGTTGACAGTCCATGTCAGAGGGATATTTTAATTGACCTAATGTATGTTACATCCAAATGCTGTGTTGAGCCATATAAGGGAGCATTGTCTCTGAGTGACTCCCTTTAATTAATCATTTAATACTTTTTATGTTCTACTTCTTAGTATTAAGACATACCTAGGGAAGGAATGTTTTTTTGTTTTCCATTTCTGGGAGCTGGGTATTATCATCCCAGCTCTTAAACAATACACCTGTCAGTGCTAAATCAGATCTAAAGCACTTTTTTGTCAAGGAGGCTGTGGTTGAGAACATTTTCTCGTATGATCTTTCTTACTCTTTATGACAACCCACAAGTGATCCATTATTATTTGTCTTGTGATAAATTCAAAATCATAAAATACAGTTTATAGTTGTAATAACAACAAGTAATTCAGCTTTCTCAGTTTTGCAAGGAAAGTAATGTGAGTGTGGACATTTTTGCTGATGCTATATGTATATTTTGTTGTAAGTAACTAAGCCGAGTCATACCCTGTAAAAGTCTGAAAATTAGAGGAGATAAACTTTTCATACCTTCAGTTCCTCCTCAACGTGCCTCTTTAACTCCTCAATCTGCTGAGTGAAAGCTTGCTTTCCCCTGGTCAGCTGGGAAACAAGAGCTTCTTTCTCCTCAAGCTGGCGGGAAAACTCACCTGAATGACAAAATGTTCTAGTGTTATTAATGAAGATTATTTTCATGATTTTTAAGTATTTAAATCTACAATACAGGACACTATTACGCATACATTTTGTCATTTAGTATGTTTATGTATCATATATGATGAACTCTACCTACAGAATGTTTTTTATAATAATAATAATAACAATAACTTTATTTATATAGCATCTTTAAAAACAGAGTTTACAAAGTTATCTGACAGACAAAACAAAAGCAGGATACTCAGAAAGCAATAAAACAACAGAAAGCTAAATAGTAAGCAAGATAAAAATTAATGATAGATAAATACAAATATAAATAAATCAATAAAAACAGTAAAAAAAATGGAAAGACATTACATAAAAGCAAGTATATAAAATAGGGTTTTAAAAAGTGATTTTTTAAAAAGATACTGATTTTGCAAGCCTTATCTTCTCAGGCAGGTCGTTCCGAAGCCAAGGGGCTCTGATGGCAAAAGCACGGTCAGCTTTAGATTTAAGCCTCGAGTGCCCCACCCAAGGATCTAAGGTTGCGAACTGGCTCATATGGGGTCAACATTTCTTCTATATAGTTTGGGGCCAGGCCCAGGTGTGCATCTTTAAAGGTGATCAGTAAAATCTTGAAATCAATTTTAAATTGAATAGGGAGCCAATGGAGAGAAACCAGGATTGGGGTGATGTGATGTTGTTTGTTAAAACCAGTAAGAAGCCTAGCTGCCGCATTCTGAACTAGTTGGAGGCAAGAGAGTGACTTTTGGTTTATGCCAGAAAGGAGAGAGTTACAGTAGTCAAGTCTAGAGAAAATGACTGTGAATTACTGATTACCGGTGACTTACCATTCTCTGTCTGCAGTCTGGCCTTCTGTCCATTAACGTCATTCAGCTGGCGGACATTCTCATCATTTTTGGCTTTGAGTTCACTCAACTGGTCCTCAACAGTTCTGCACATTTTTTCCAAGTTGCCCTATCAACAACAAAACATGATGTATGTTAAGTCTTTCTAAGTTTAAGTTTAAAGCTAATGCCATATTTATTAGTTACAGTTCATATTTCAGAGCATAACAAAAGGCAAATTCCTCACTTATAAACAAACCACTCACCTTTGCTTTGGCAACAGCCTCCATGTTGCTGGAGAGGTCATCAATCTCCATCTTGTACTCGCTCTTCTCCTTCTCCAGCTTCTGCTTGACACGTTGGAGGTTGTCGATCTGCTCTCCCAGCTCTGCAACACTGTCAGCCTGCTTCTTGCGGAGAGCTGCTGCGGTAGCTTCATGCTGCAGGGTTGACTCTTCAAGGTCACGACGCAGTTTCTGGAACTCGGCTTCTCGCTTCTTGTTCATCTCAATCTGAGCCGCTGTTGCTCCACCAGCTTCCTCGAGCCTCTCACTGATCTCCTCGAGCTCCCTGGAGAGGTCAGCCCTCTGCTTCTCTACCTTAGCCCGAGCAGCCCTCTCAGCCTCAATCTCTTCCTCTAGCTCCTCAATACGAGCCTAGATTTGATGATAGAAAGTTTATTAACTAGAATATAATGTGTTGATTTTGATTTACTGAGTCTAATACTGTATGTATGTTGTTACCTGGAGTTCCTTGATCTTCTTCTGAAGCTGAGCACCAAGAGACTGTTCATCCTCAATCTTGCTGAGGAGCTGGCTGATCTCAAAGTCTTTCCTTGATGAGGATACCAAGAAAGCTTTCACTCATAGTTTTTACTGTTGCTAGAGTGTAATGTGTGAGATGCTGAAAAGAGGATTAATAACTTGAAACAAAAAAAAAAAAAACCTACTTCTTGATTTTCTCATCAGATTGCTGCTTGTCATTCTCCAGATCCATTATGGATTCCTGGGCCAGTTTCAGATCTCCCTCAAGCTTCCTCTTGGCTCTCTCAAGGTCCATGCGGAGCTTCTTCTCTTGCTCCAGTGACCCCTCAAGCTATCAGATGACAGTTAATGATAGTTGATTTGAGGCATTTAAAAGACAGAGCATTAATACCAATAATACCAAGTAATTACAGGGCAAAACCACAAAGTCAAAAAAATTGTTTTCTTACATCGTCCACTTGCTGTTCCAGCTTTGTCTTGGCCTTGGTCAGAGTGTTGACTTTGTCTTCCTCTGCCTGGAGATCATCAAGTGTTTGCTGGTGGGCCTCTTGGAGGGCTTTCTTCTCCTTGGTTAACTTGGCAATCGACTCATCTTGAGATGCCATCTCTTCTGTCAGGTTTTTCACCTAACAGTTGCATGAAAGGCACATTTAAATGTCACTTAGCAGTTATATATCTGAAGAAGGAATGGACATATTTTACTTTTGTGTAAGTGTAGATTTAAATGAATTGAACCTTGTTTTCTGTGGCATGTTTCTCCTTCTCCACTTTAGCCAAGGTGAGCTCCAAGTCATCAATGTCTTTCTTCAGCTCAGAGCATTCATCCTCCAGCTTCCTCTTCTTGGCAGTCAGCTCAGCATTGATTTCCTCTTCATCCTCCAGTCTCTCACCTGTCTCTTTGAGTTTGGCCTCGAGCTGGATCTTGCTCTTAATGAGTCCTTCACACCTTTCTTCAGCATCAGAGAGGTTCTCAGTTTCCTACAGTGTGTTTTAAACGTACACAATATGTGGTATTAAATATACTTAAGATTAGCCAAATCAGTATTCAGTAGACTGTAGTGTTGAACCCCTACAACCTTGAGACAATTCAGAGACACTATTTGGCCACCTTGTATCCCACCAAAATATGTGTTTGTGTGACTGACAGTAAATAGACTTTGTAATCAATGAAAAATAAACAAACAAATCACATCTGCCCTTGCATTTTACTCACAGATGCTACTTGCAGTTGCAGGTCATTCTTTTCCTGCATCAGGGAAACCATCTTCTCCTCCAGTTCCTTCTTCTTGGCCAGGGCAGTGGCCAGGTCTGATTTCATCTTATCATAGTTCTCCTTCATCTGTTGCAGCTCCTTCTCAGTCTCAGCACTCTTCAGAAGAGGCTTAATCTTGAAGTACAGTTTCAGCCATGGCCAGTTTTTCACATTCATGAATGAACGGATGTTGTACTGGATTGAATAGATGGATTCTCTATAGAAAATCCAAAGAACATATCATTTTACAACAGTGTTACTTTGTAGATCTTTTGACCATATCAATAGAACCAAAATCTTTGATATGTATTGCATGATCAGAATAGACACTACAATTCAGTATACTGCATGATAGTCTTACCTCCTCTCCATCATCTTAACAAACTCCCTCCTCATGAGATATCCTCTGCAGAGAGCCTGAGTCATAGTCACCAGCGAAGCCAGTTTCTCATCTCTCATCTCCTCCAGGGTACCCAGCAGACCAGCTTTGAAGAACACCTATGTTGTCAAATGAAGGAAATCATTCGTCAGTACACATGGATATAACACAACATACACATGCCATAGCTATTGATATTGTCTTTAGAAATGTACCTTTGTGTGCCCAAACTTGTACTGAGTGTGGTCCACATCAATGGAGCCCAGCAGCTTCTCTGAAGCTTTCTTGTTGTCAATGAACTGTCCCTCAGGGATGACACTGGCATTCAATACTTTGTATCTACAAGACAAAATGATGTTGTTACTTATATTTACCTCCCATTTTCCTGGTGTTTACCATCACAATACATCTACTGAAATCAACTTGACTTGCTTATAATGAAAACTGCAGTCACCTCTGCTTGAAGTCACCGTAGAGGATTCTGCTGGGGAAGCCCTTTCTGCAGATTCTGATGCCTTCCAGCACACCGTTACACCTCAGCTGGTGGATGACCAAATAGTTCTCCATAAGACCTGCACATTGCAAACATATATTGGGTAAAATATTTCTTTTGTTACTATGTTACACAAAGTGCAGAAAGGTGGATCATGAACTTCTTACCAGGTGTCTTTGTTTCATTAGGAATCAGGCAACGGACAAAATGAGGGTGAGTGCTCCTCAAGTTGGTCATCAGCTTGCCCAAATTCTCCTGTGGATCACCATCAAAGGTTGTAGGTCAACATTATTTTAAGATGAGGGTTTTAATTGTTATCCAAAAATATGAAACAATACATACTCTGAAAAGAGCAGACACCGTCTGGAAGGAACCTCCCTTCTTCTTTCCACCCTTCTTGCCACCACCAGCAGCCTCTGTTTCACAAAACATTACATTTCATTAATTGTGCTGTATAAATAACACTATAGTAACTGTTTAAAGTTTTCTTCTCTGTGGAATGTGGATTTTTTAAATGAAGTCACATATATTAGTACAGAGCAGTCATTAGCTTTATATTAGTTCCAAACCAAATGTAACAGACACACACATACACCAATTACTATAAACATAACACATAACATTATAAACTACACTTTCCGATTAGCTGCTAATAGCTAATAAAGAGACAGCAATTTGAACCATGCTGTTCCCTGTCTTGTATGATAAATAGCAGAAAATAGTAGTGAAAATGTTAATGAAAAATGTATGATGTTCCTGAAACCACTGATATAGTTCGGGACAATCGTTTTATTAAGATGTAGTTTGCCATCTGTACTGGATACTCAGAGCTCTTATTTCTTACCCTCAGCTCCAGCATGGGTTGCATACAGCATAGCAAGCAGTTTGTTTGAAGATTTCTGGTAGAGCTGAACAACTGAGTCATTCAGGGGGTCCTTGTTCTTGTCCAGCCAGCCAGTGATATTGTAGTCAACTGTACCGGCATAGTGAACCAGGGAGAAGTGAGCCTCAGCCTTGCCCTTTCCAGGCTTTGGCTTCTCAAAGGCCTTGGTCTTGCCAAGATGCTGATCATGCAGCTTGTTCTTGAAAGTTGTGTCAGAGGCCTTGGGGAACATGCACTCCTCTTCAAGGATGGAGAAGATGCCCATTGGCTGAAGAGAATTTACATTTTATGTTAAACATTAAACTGAGGAAACATTTGCCCATGAATCAAGAAATCAATCTACCAGAGTGGTTACTTACCTTCTCAATAAGCTCAATGCAGGCAGCCAAGTCCATACCAAAGTCAATGAACTCCCAATCAATGCCTTCTTTCTTGTACTCCTCTTGCTCCAGAACAAACATGTGGTGGTTGAAGAACTGTTGCAGTTTCTCATTGGTGAAGTTGATACAGAGTTGCTCCAAACTGTTGAACTGAAATTACGGAAAGGTATTCAATTTCATGGCAAAATAAGTTTGAACTGCTCAGATATTTTTCAACTACTCACATCAAAGATCTCAAATCCAGCGATATCCAACACTCCGATGAAGAACTGTCTTGGCTGCTTTGTGTCCAGCATCTCATTGATACGGACGACCATCCACAAGAACATTTTCTCATAGACGGACTTGCACAGAGCACTGACAGCATTGTTGACCTAGAAACAAGGATATTATTATGGTAATTTCTCAGAATCATCTTTTTATATCAAAATGCAAATATTTCCCTAATTTTTTAACATTCAATGTTCTTTTTATTACCTGTGGCACGGTCTGACCTTTGGTCACCATCTCATTTCCGACCTTGACTCTGGGGTAGCACAGAGCTTTCAGCATATCAGCTGAGTTCAGGCCCAGGAGATAGGCAATTTTATCAGCCACTGATGAAGAGAACACAAGAAGTACTGAATACACATGTACACATTGTGTAGTATTTTACCAGAAAACTTGCATGATGAGAATGGTATTATTTTAGCAATTACCCTCAGTGCCATCAGGTTCAGCCTGCTCCTCTCGCTGCTTCTGCTTGAATTTCATGTTGCCATGATGAATCACAGCACCAGTCAGCTTGTAGATGCCCATTTTCTCCTCAGCAGTGAAGCCCAAGATGTCAATTGCAGTCTGCAATATAAATGAGGCAAAGTTAGTGGTGTGTGAAACATTTCCCCCAGTATATTTAACTAAATTATTGTCTTACATCTGTTGCAATGAACTCCTCCACATCATTGATGCTTTTGACAGTGATTTCACCCTGACTGATCATTGGGTAGTCATAGGGGTTGGTGGTGATCAGAAGAGCCTCTGGAGCAGCACAATAGAAATACATAGTGTTGTTTGGTGTCATTTCTGGTATTGTTTACATTTCAATTTCAAATGTGTTTTGTAACATACCCAGGAGCTCAGGCTTGTGGCCAGTCATCAACTGATAAAAGATATGGTAACTCCTCTCAGCAGACAACTGGAAGGTGACACGGGACTTCTCCAGCAGATCTAAGAATAACAAATTTAACTGAAAACTTTGAGATAACTGTATTACATTGTAATTTATTACTTTATCAAAGACTAGATTTTAGTCCAGATAAATTGTTGACTCACAGCATGGTTGAAACTTACATGTTTCAATATCAGCTGAAGCCAGCTTGCCAGTAGAGCCAAAGTGGATCCTGATGAATTTACCCTAGACAATCAGATTATTATTAGCATCACATTTTATAAGAGAGCAATTACAAAAAGTCTCAAGATATTTCCTGAATTACTTACAAAACGAGAGGAGTTGTCATTCCTCACAGTCTTGGCATTACCATAGGCCTCAAGTAGAGGGTTGGCTGCAACAATTTGGTCCTCAAGGGAGCCCTGCAAGAGAAGATTTGAGTTACATGAGCTATACATTCAAATAAACTTTCCTCTGACAAACACTTTTATCTTAAACAACCAATTTTACCTGCATTTTGCCAGGTGTTTGCTCAGCCTTCTTAGCTCCAAGAGCTGCAATTGTTGCAAAGTACTGGATGACACGCTTGGTGTTGACAGTCTTTCCTGCACCAGATTCTCCACTGGGGGTATAAGAGACACATTGTCAAGATTCTGCTTCATGATCATAAAGTTTATAAAGATTTAGTGTGACAGTTTGTTTTATACTCACGTAATCAGGACAGACTGGTTCTCACGATCTGAAATACAAACATACATAGTTCCATTTTTATTATTCTTTCAATACATTTTTGTTTAAGGTAAATTTTATCTCTGTCTATTTACATTTTCACACTAGTAAGTTTGATCTCACCAGTGTGCATGAACTGATAGGCATTGTCAGAGATGGAGAAGATGTGGGGTGGTGCCTCAATCCTCTTCTTGCCTCTGTATGCTGCCACAACTACAGCATCATACACAGGAAGCCACTTGTAGGGATTCACGACAACGCAGAACAACCCAGAGTAGGTCTGTAATAGTAGAGAACATAACATAATATTAACACATACAGTATATATTTATATATATATTGAATTAGTATAGTATAGTGGAAACTCACATAGATCATCCATGATGCATAACGCTCTTTGAGGTTATACAACACGCAAGGCTCATTGAGGTGGGTCATCATGACCATGTCCTCAATTTTGTCGTACTTTGGAGGGTTCCTGGGATGGATGTCATCCTCTTTTACAGTGACCGTCTGAATAGAAAATAGAGTTAAAAAGTAAAAAGTAAAAGGTTTTTACTAAGAAATAATTTCAAATCAAAAAGTTAATCAGATGGTTGCCATTGTTTTTCACAGTGTCAGTTTGAATTTAAAATACAATGATAAACAAATAGTTCACTAAATGTTTTTCTAATATATTGTTTTAAATAACTGTTCATGGATAGAATGTCATCCTCCTATACAGAAAGGGTCTAGTTGAAGTTTTGTTTAAAAAAGTAAAATAATTAATAACCTACCTTTCCCGTGTCTGTGTCAACTGTGGCTTTGCCACCCTCTTTCTTCACAAGTTTACCCTTGAGATACATCTCAGCCTCATCAACCACAAAGTAGGCTGTTTTGGCATCAAAAGGAGCTGCTTGTGCCTCAATCCTCTCCCTCTCTGGCTTCCGGAGGTAAACGGCCGCAGGGCCATAGGCCGCCATCTCCGCATCAGTGCTCATGGTGGCACTTTAATGGAGACTGAAAAGATGAAGAGTCCATAATATTGTTAACAAATCCACATGATATAGATATGGTCTTGTATCCAGCTAATGGTGGAGATTTCATGTTTTTTATGCTTTGTTTTTTACCTCAGCTTTTTCCAAAAAAGAGGATGCAGTATCTGGTGGTGTCTCAAGATGCTATAAAAACAATAATTAAACATGAGTACACTAACTTTTTTTTACAATTTAAAATTTTAGTTTCAGTCAATTTGAGAACTGTAGAGGGTAAAGGTGGCAAAATGTCTTTAGACTTTGTGTGGGTTTTTTTTTTTTTTTTGAAGAAATTACTTCTTAAATGTGTTAAGAGTATATAAAGAAAACTGTTTTATAATAATATTGTCCACTTAAGAATACTACCAAGGCAATTCTGCCAAAGAATTGTGGACAATATGCATAAGTAATTAGCAACACATTTACACACATTTGATCAACTAATCAATAAAAGTACAAACTGAGGTCACAGTGTTACTCACCTGTGTTGGGAGCCTATCAGTTCCTGCAGACCTCCAGAGCTGCCTCTTATATAGAGGGTGGTAGTGCCAGGTCAGCAGTAGTCTCTCGCTCGGTTTGGTCATGGACTCTTTTCATGGCAATGATGTTTAAGGAGGTGGTATGCACAATTCTTTGTAACTATAATTTAACACACAGGATGTATTATGATGTTATACTAATTTATTTGATTTGATTTGATTGCAACCTAGGATGTGACCAAGAGAGTGTAGTTGTTTAAATTTAAAATATGAATTAATGCTTTCACCATGCATGTTAACTATAAACACAGTCTCTCTACCATAATAAAAGAGGAATTGCAGTACAGAGGAAAGAGTTCCTGAAATGCACCCACAAGTTGCTTTGTTCAAACAAGATATTTCAGTAAACCAAATAAGGTAAGAGGGTCTGCTTAAGGAAGCATGAATGTCAAATTGTTTAGAGAGAAAGAAGGAGGTGCTTATGCATTTCTGCCCTAGATTATTTTAGTGAGTTACAAGCTTGCTGCTCTAAATGTTGGTCCACTACTGCCTCCAAGTGCAGGCATGAAAGTGATGGCCAAATTGTATCATTCATTTAATAGTGCAGAGGAGAATATGGTTTGTGTACAATTCAAATAATTATAGTTCTTGATTTAAAGAACATTAAAGTTGAAACATGTTGTCAAGATAAACAATCTTTTTTTATGGGCAGCATTGGGGTTGGTTTTGGAAAGCCAAATTCCATCAGTATTCAATTGCAGGGCACTTGCACATTTGAGTTCTCTGAAATGAAAGAAAGTTCACCCCTATATTACACTAATATAAAATAGTTGTCAGCACATGTTAATTAAATAATAATATTTATCTTTAATATAAATTTAGAGGTTCTACTAGGTCTGGGGAAAAATGTATACATAATGCTTAATAATTGTTTGATAATAATAATACTATATTTAACAAAACTTTCATAGTGCTCATAAAAACCTTAAAACTTATGTGTGTCACTAATATCTAAAGAATCCCTCAAAAGCTATACCATGAAGTGTATAGTTGTATTTGTGCTCTATTGGATCTTATAAATTAAAATCAAAACACCTTATAAATAGAGTTTACATCGCATTAATGTCAGATGCATGCATAGAGCTTAGTTTTGGAAATGCCCCCAAATGTTTGTCGTCTACAGTTACAGTACACTGGCACATCTCCTATTCCTGTAATAAAATTAAAGATGAGAATACTATCCATACAAGTTCAGTCACCTGTTGTATAACTCCCTAAATGGACATGAAAACAGTTGGCAACTCGTTTGATATCAGGCCCAAAATAAGTTCCACACAAGGCAAAATGAACTTCATCCAGTTGCTACATTTGATACTAAGGAGGTGACATCTGTTGCATGATAAGTGTCCTTGCAAATCTTGAGGGCTTATGTCCATTATAGCATTTTTGAGTGAAGTTGGCAAACCACAGAAAAAATATGAACATGAAAACACTTAACTCATTTCAGAAGTGAGTGAACAGTTTTCTCAACTTTTTTAAAACTTATGTAGACTTCTTCTGAGTTGGCTCTTAGGACACATACTGATTTGAGCAGATGGTGTGAGGACTTAAAGTGCCCAAGTGACCAACACAAGTATTTTCCATCACTCTTTATAGCTTATTTGCTCCTGATACTGATTACATCAGGTCATTGCTTCAAAATTGATATTTTTATAACTCTAAAAATGTATATATGTTGTGCTATATGTACTGGTGCATATAGCAGAGAGAGAGAGAGAGAGAGACTGTCTGTCACATATGACTGATATGGATGAGTGGAGAGATTACACCTGTTCACCAGGGCAATGACCCCACAGCTTTTGTCTCTTGTTTTGATATCACCCCATGGTGCCAGCTGTAAAGAATTAATTGAGTTATGTTAATAATAAGACTCTACATTGCATCCAACCTGGATGCTCATCAAATCTAAATATTGTTTGAGTAAAAAGGTGATCATTGCTTGGACTCATGAGTTATATATGTTTTTCCTTTGACATTTGGGATTCTGCTATGGAAAGAAATCCACTAGAGAGGTTTAATTTCTTCCAGGACACATAGTGCAAAGACTTGCATGACCTGTATCTATTTGTTGCCTGTGACATCCTAAATAGAACATTACATGGATGCTGGGCAGGCCTTAATCTCATAATCCTTTATTGTGGTTTTAATAAATCTAGATTTTGAGGGTAAATCCAAAACCATAATGTAATAATCTGCCAACAATTGAATAAAAATGTTGACCACATAATCTTTGTATGAGTGTCTGAACTCTACCAATCTGCACACAGATATCTCCACGTCATTTCGGCCTATACTGGGTGATGAGTGAGAAGGCTCAGGCAAGGTTTATTGCAGCTCTTGTGTTGACATTTATTATGCCATGACTTGTGTGGACTAATTCACAATCTGGCCAAAAAAAATATATTAAACATCAATATATATACAAAATTGTATTTGCACAAATAAACAGAATTAAACTGATTAACAAGTGAACTGAACCCCAGATTACTTTTCATGGAGTTGAATGGCCTATGGTCTTAACAGTGTGTCTCAGGGAGTGCAGTAACACAAGCATCTGCTTCACCCTTCCACTCCCATTTTCACTTTCACTTGGCTGCCCTTGCGTCACCCTATTGTTTTCTGACACTTTCTCAGGGAGAGTAGGGATTTCTGGCACAACTTCCAAGGTGCATGGAGAAGGAAAAAGTCTGAAGAGGTCAAAACTCCAGCAACACTTAGTAGTATACAGAACTTATATTGTCAGACCCTGATGAAGGTCACAAGCCAAAACATGTTGGTCTGATGATAAAGTTTTTCTGTATATGAATATGTATAAGTGTTGCTGGAGTTTTGACCTCTTCAGATTTTCCGAAACCATACCAACAATGGAAGTACTAATCCTTTAAAAGCTGTACCGATTTAAAAAAAAAAAAAAGAACTATTAATACCACTCAAGGCACCATATTCCAAATCTACAGTTTCCACTTGTATGCTCAGTACATCTCAAATACATGTATTCCATTTCATGCAGCTTTATAGTTTAACTTCATTTACATTTCAAAGGGACATATTGTACTAACACACTCACAGTGGTACTGTGCTGCTGATACTGCACCACAAGACATCACAGCATGGCTAATTGCTCTACTTAGTTTTGGACTAAATATTTATCTGGATAACCAAATGAGTTAGTTGTCAGAAAGGAAATGACAGGATTCAGGATAGTGATGACAATTATCATCTTTATTGAAATGTTAAAGAGCCCACAACCACTGCTTCATATTTTATGAACTCTGTTGAAAGGCCTCAACTGGATGAAGACTCTTATTCAGCGGACTCAGACTAAAAAGAAGAGTTGAAAATCAGTTAGCATAGCAAAATTTCTGATTTAAGAATCATGTTACTGAGTAAGTTATTTACTCTTTTCATGTGGAAATTCAAATATGAAATGATTTGGGAACTATGTAAGATGTGATATTGATTTACACTGTCAACAGTGAAAGTGCACAGCATCAAATTATTTTACTGACTTCTAATGTCAACACAATTAATACTGTGATCATGCAAACAACAAAGATACCTTTCCAGCATCACGGCTCTTGGCTCTGAGCTTGTTGACTTGGGACTCAGCGATGTCAGCGCGCTCCTGAGCTTCTTCCAGCTCATGCTGAGCCTTCCTGTGCCTGGACATGTGAGTGTTGGCCTGCTCCTCCTGTGAAGGGTTTGGAGTTATATTGCCTTAGTTACAGGACAGTTAATAGTGATGTTATTATTTAATCAACTGTAAATGATGTGTCACATTATGTATTTGACTTACAGCCTCCTCAGCCTGTCTCTTGTAAGCCTTTACTTTGAGCTGCAGCTTGTCCACCAGGTCCTGAAGTCTGATCACATTCTTCTTGTCCTCCTCAGTCTATATAGTTCCAGGATTATATAGTAAGTGATGAAGAATAGAGAATGAAAGAGAAGTTAAGGTAGTGTTTTTAGTAGGAATTACCTGGTAAGTCAGCTCCTTCACTTTTCTTTCATATTTGCGGACTCCTTTAATAGCATCAGCTCCACGTCTTTGCTCGGCTTCAACTTCAGCTTCCAGCTCACGCACCTGTAACATGATGATAAAGTTTTAGTAGAATAAGTAATAAAAGCAGAATTTATTCCACACAGTGTAACTGTAATGTGCCTATAAAAATGACCTATTGTGAGTGTTTATATATAGTGCATACCCTGGACTCCAGTTTCTGGAGCTGCTTCTTGCCACCTTTCATGGCGAGGCTCTCAGCCTCATCCAGGCGGTGCTGCAGGTCCTTGACTGTGACCTCCAGGTTCTTCTTCATCCTCTCCAGGTGAGAGCTGGTGTCCTGCTCCTTCTTCAGCTCCTCAGCCATCATGGCAGCCTGAAATGATAAAATGTTCTCTAATTCCAGTTTATTCAGAAAAAAATCACCACTTATTCAACACATACAAGTAGACCACTTTAAGCAGTTCTTGAGATGTAAACTCACATCAGTGATAGCCTTTTTGGCTTTCTCTTCAGCGTTTCTGGCTTCCTGAACAGCATCATCCACTTCACCCTGAACCTGGACAAGGTCAGTCTCCAACTTCTTCTTGGTGTTCAGAAGACTGGTGTTCTGAATAATGGTATTTAAAAAATATATATTTAATAAACCATTTGATGTATCTTATTTGGAGGACATATTCTCTATGAAAGAGACAACACACCTGAGAGTGAAGCAGTCCAACACGCTCACTGGCATCAACCAACTCCTGCTCAGCCACTTTGCGTCCTCTCTCTGTCTGCTCCAGAGCGGCTCTCAGCTCCTCAATCTCAGCCAGCATCAGGCCATTTCTGCGCTCCACCATGGCAACCTGCTCCCTCATGTCTTCCTGTCCTCTGACAGCATCATCAAGGTGCAGTTGGGCATCCTGACAACAAAAGAAAAAAAAAAAACAATGAACTGTCTGCACTCTTTTATTTGTTTTTTAACTAGATTATCATATAATCCTTACCTTGAGCTGTCCCTGGACATTCCTCAGTTGTTTCTGGGCCTCAGCAGCCTGCCTGTTGGCATGGCTCAGCTGAATCTCCATCTCATTCAGGTCTCCCTCCATCTTCTTCTTGACTCTCAGGGCATCATTCCTGCTCCTGATCTCAGAATCAAGAGTGTTCTGCATGGAGTCTATCACCCTCTGGCTGTTCCTCTTGATTTGCTCCATCTCCTCATCCTTCTCTGCCAGCTTCCTGTCAACCTCACCTTTGATCTGGTTGAGCTCAAGTTGAACACGGAGAATCTTGGCCTCCTCATGCTCCAGTGTACCCTTGGTGTCATTTCAAAAATTAAATTATAAAAGTTAATAACTTTTAGATAAAAATGCTAACAGATCCCCTTTCCATCAGCCTATTTCATTAAACGTTTTCTCAGCCAATGATTTATACATAGCAGCATTCCAAAAGGTCACCCAGACTTAAAAATGACAATATTAGAACTATTCTCAGTAAGAGCAAGCATGTTGTTTTTAGTGGCATATCAATGTACCAAACCAAACTCATTTTGAAGATCAGTGGGAGACAAAAGTACTACACCCAACATTGTCATGATACAAGTTCGATTAACCCCAAATCAAGAACTGACTGACTGCTGGATGTTTTTTATGACTCCCTGTCAACTTCTGATGTTGTTGTACCTCTGCTTCCTCTAGTGCTGACTGGATTTCAGCCTTCTCACTTTCTACAGTCTTCTTGGCTTTCTCCAGCTCATGGATACACTTTCCAGTCTCACCAATCTGTTCAGTCAGGTCTGAGATCTCCTCTACAGGAAAAACAATACAAAACAAATTACACTTTTAAGATCTGGTATATAATCAGTATTATTTTCTCTCAAGTATAAAAGTTCACATACGCTGCAGGTTCTTGTTCTCTCTCTTCATGGTCTCCAGATGATCCAGAGCCTCCTCATAAGAGTTCTTCATCTTGAACAATTCAGTGCTGAGAGAACGAGCCTCTTTCTGGGCTCCTTCCAGCTCGGCCTGACTCTCCTCATACTTCTGTTTCCATTCTGCCAGGACCTAGAATAATATAGATGAGTAACAAATATGTGTTTCATTTGAATAAATCTGGTTTTGTTTTCTTTGTAATATTTATGTACCTTATCAAAGTTCCTCTGCTTCTTGTCAAGGTTGGCAGCCAGAGCATTAGCTCTCTCCACATCAATCATGAGGTCCTCCACCTCACCCTGCAGCCTCTGCTTGGTCTTCTCCAAAGATGCACACTTGGAGTTCACAGCCTCAATGGATTCCTCAGCATCCTGCAGGCGCTGGGCAAGCTTTTTTCTGTAGTGAAAAATATTTTTTTAATTGGTTAAAAGCAAACTATTGAAATGAAAACTTTTTTAAACACTGAAAGGTAGTGACTTACTTTGCCTCCTCCAGCTCCTCAGTGCGCTGGATAGCATCAGTCTCATATTTGGATCTCCACTGAGCCACCTCACTGTTGGCCTTGGACATTCCTCGCTGCAGCTCAGCCTTGGCCTCCTGCTCCTCCTCAAACTGCTCTCTGAGCAGATCACAGTCATGGCGGGCTGACTGAACAGCGTGGGCCAGGGCGTTCTTGGCCTGTTCAGAATGACAAGAGACCTTATTTATTGACCTACATATCATACACTGTAAATAGGAACTTGAGATATCAAACGTTTTTGGTAACTTCCACAAGATGTTTGTTTCATTATTTTTTTAATCTATGTTATGATGTATTTTGTGGAGAATATGTTTATTGTAATACCTTCACTTCCTCCTCAATGTGCCTCTTAAACTCCTCAATCTGCTGAGTGAAAGCCTGCTTGCCCCTGGTCAGCTGGGAAACAAGAGCTTCTTTCTCCTCAAGCTGGCGGGAAAACTCACCTGAATAAAAATGTATAAATGACTTTGTGAAAATGTTGAACCCACCCACAGAGTGCTTTTCATTACAGGTGTACAGGTGACTTACCATTCTCTGTCTGCAGTCTTGCCTTCTGTCCATTAATGTCATTCAGCTGGCGGACATTCTCATCATTTTTGGCTTTGAGTTCACTCAACTGGTCCTCAACAGTTCTGCACATTTTTTCCAAGTTGGCCTATCAACAACAAAACATTATGTATTTCAAAACATGAAATTCAGTGATGCAAATATTGAATACTTCTCTGTCTAGTACATTAAAGCCATTGTTATACTGAATGATCTGTGACGACTTAAATACAGGAGTGACTAGTGCTATACTCTTTATTTATGTACTGCATATCTGCTTTTGTATTCCTGAGATGTCGAAACAGGGAAATCCCTCACTTATAAATAAATGCTGCACCTTAGATTTAGCAACAGCCTCCATGTTGCTGGAGAGGTCATCAATCTCCATCTTGTACTCGCTCTTCTCCTTCTCCAGCTTCTGCTTGACACGTTGGAGGTTGTCGATCTGCTCTCCCAGCTCTGCAACACTGTCAGCCTGCTTCTTGCGGAGAGCTGCTGCGGTAGCTTCATGCTGCAGGGTTGACTCTTCAAGGTCACGACGCAGTTTCTGGAACTCAGCTTCGCGCTTCTTGTTCATCTCAATCTGAACAGCTGTTGCTCCACCAGCTTCCTCGAGCCTCTCACTGATCTCCTCAAGCTCCCTGGAGAGGTCAGCCCTCTGCTTCTCTACCTTAGCCCGAGCAGCCCTCTCAGCCTCAATCTCTTCCTCTAGCTCCTCAATACGAGCCTAGATTTGATGATAGAAAGTTTATTAACTAGAATATAATGTGTTGATTTTGATTTACTGAGTCTAATACTGTATGTATGTTGTTACCTGGAGTTCCTTGATCTTCTTCTGAAGCTGAGCACCAAGAGACTGTTCATCCTCAATCTTGCTGAGGAGCTGGCTGGTCTCAAAGTCTTTCCTTGATGAGGATACCAAGAAAGCTTTCACTGTCATAGTTTGTACTGTTGCTAGAGTGTAATGTGTGAGATGCTGAAAAGAGGATTAATAACTTGAAACAAAAAAAAAAAACCTACTTCTTGATTTTCTCATCAGATTGCTGCTTGTCATTCTCCAGATCCATTATGGATTCCTGGGCCAGTTTCAGATCTCCCTCAAGCTTCCTCTTGGCTCTCTCAAGGTCCATGCGGAGCTTCTTCTCTTGCTCCAGTGACCCCTCGAGCTATCAGATGACAGTTAATGATAGTTGATTTGAGGCATTTAAAAGACAGAGCATCAATACCAATAATACCAAATAATTACAGGGCAAAACCACAAAGTCAAAAAAATTGTTTTCTTACATCGTCCACTTGCTGTTCCAGCTTTGTCTTGGCCTTGGTCAGAGTGTTGACTTTGTCTTCCTCTGCCTGGAGATCATCAAGTGTTTGCTGGTGGCTCTCTTGGAGGGCTTTCTTCTCCTTGGTTAACTTGGCAATCGACTCATCTTGAGATGCCATCTCTTCTGTCAGGTTTTTCACCTAACAGTTGCATGAAAGGCACATTTAAATGTCACTTAGCAGTTATATATCTGAAGAAGGAATGGACATATTTTACTCTTGTTTGTGTAAGTGTAGATTTAAATGAATTGAACCTTGTTTTCTGTGGCATGTTTCTCCTTCTCCACTTTAGCCAAGGTGAGCTCCAAGTCATCAATGTCTTTCTTCAGCTCAGAGCATTCATCCTCCAGCTTCCTCTTCTTGGCAGTCAGCTCAGCATTGATTTCCTCTTCATCCTCCAGTCTCTCACCTGTCTCTTTGAGTTTGGCCTCGAGCTGGATCTTGCTCTTAATGAGTCCTTCACACCTTTCTTCAGCATCAGAGAGGTTCTCAGTTTCCTACAGTGTGTTTTAAACGTACACAATATGTGGTATTAAATATACTTAAGATTAGCCAAATCAGTATTCAGTAGACTGTAGTGTTGAACCCCTACAACCTTGAGACAATTCAGAGACACTATTTGGCCACCTTGTATCCCACCATAATATGTGTTTGTGTGACTGACAGTAAATAGACTTTGTAATCAATGAAAAATAAACAAACAAATCACATCTGCCTTTGCATTTTACTCACAGATGCTACTTGCAGTTGCAGGTCATTCTTTTCCTGCATCAGGGAAACCATCTTCTCCTCCAGTTCCTTCTTCTTGGCCAGGGCAGTGGCCAGGTCTGATTTCATCTTATCATAGTTCTCCTTCATCTGTTGCAGCTCCTTCTCAGTCTCAGCACTCTTCAGAAGAGGCTTGATCTTGAAGTACAGTTTCAGCCATGGCCAGTTTTTCACATTCATGAATGAACGGATGTTGTACTGGATTGAATAGATGGATTCTCTAAAAAATAAACAGATATCAAAATGTCACTTCTATTGCAATGGGATTTTGTAGAACCTGGGAGTATTACGATATAATATCTGGACACTTTTCAAATGGACAGAACAGTTCAGTATAGTGTATAATAATCCTACCTCCTCTCCATCATCTTAACAAACTCCCTCCTCATGAGATATCCTCTGCTGAGAGCCTGAGTCATAGTCACCAGCGTAGCCAGTTTATCATCTCTCATCTCCTCCAGGGTACCCAGCAGACCAGCTTTGAAGAAGACCTATGTTGTCAAGTGAAGGAATTCAGTCATCAGCACACATGGATACAACAGGACAACAAAATCTGTTAATATTGTCTATAAGAATGTACCTTTGTGTGCCCAAACTTGTATTGAGTGTGGTCCACATCAATGGAGCCCAGCAGCTTCTCTGAAGCTTTCTTGTTGTCAATAAACTGTCCCTCAGGGATGATACTGGCATTCAATACTTTGTATCTGCAAGGAAAATTATGGTGTTACTTAGATCTATTTCAACTCTTGGTCTGGCAGTCTCCATCACAAGATTTGAAGTTAAATCAGTTGAATTTGTTATGCATACACTGAAAATGATTGTCACCTCTGCTTGAAGTCACCGTAGAGGATTCTGCTGGGGAAGCCCTTTCTGCAGATTCTGATGCCTTCCAGCACACCGTTACACCTCAGCTGGTGGATGACCAGGAAGTTCTCCATAAGACCTGCACATTGCAAACGTATATTGGGTAAAATATTTATTTTGTTACTATGTTACACAAAGTGCAGAAAGGTGGATTATGAACTTTTTACCTGGGGTCTTTGTTTCATTAGGAATCAGGCAACGGACAAAATGAGGGTGAGTGCTCCTCAAGTTGGTCATCAGCTTGCCCAAATTCTCCTGTGGATCACCATCAAAGGTTGTAGGTCAACATTATTTTAAGATGAGGTTTTTAATTGTCATCCAAAAATATGAAACAACACATACTCTGAAAAGAGCAGACACCGTCTGGAAGGAACCTCCCTTCTTCTTTCCACCCTTCTTGCCACCACCAGAAGCATCTGTTTTGCAAAATAATTTAATTGCATTAATGGGACTGAATAAATTAATTTGTAGAAGTGTTTAAGCTTTCTTCTCTGTGGAAAATGGAATTTCTTAATTCAGAGACGGTCTGGAAGGAACCACCCTAATTCTTTCCACCACCCTTCTTAATGCCACCACCAGTAGTCTCTGTTTTTCCAAAGAAGTTTCAACAATGCCACTGAATTATTGCCTTTGTTTCTACTCAGGTTTATCTCCACATGAAAACTGCATGTTTTAACTTAGTAAAATAAATGAACAGATTACCACTTTGTACGTATTAGCTTCTTACCATCAGTTCCAGCATGGGTGGCATACAGCATAGCAAGCAGTTTGTTTGAAGATTTCTGGTAGAGCTGAACAACTGAGTCATTCAGGGGGTCCTTGTTCTTGTCCAGCCAGCCATTGATATTGTAGTCCACTGTACCGGCATAGTGAACCAGGGAGAAGTGAGCCTCAGCCTTGCCCTTTGCAGGTTTTGGCTTCTCAAAGGCCTTGGTCTTGCCAAGATGCTGATCATGCAGCTTGTTCTTGAAAGTTGTGTCAGAGGCCTTGGGGAACATGCACTCCTCTTCAAGGATGGAGAAGATGCCCATTGGCTGAAGGGAAATGTTGTCATATTCAAAAGAATCAACAATTTAGCAGGTAGTCAGAAAACAGGAATTCAGTTCTACCTGACAGATTTGTCTTACCTTCTCAATAAGCTCAATGCAGGCAGCCAAGTCCATACCGAAGTCAATGAACTCCCACTCAATGCCTTCTTTCTTGTACTCCTCTTGCTCCAGAACAAACATGTGGTGGTTGAAGAACTGTTGCAGTTTCTCATTGGTGAAGTTGATACAGAGTTGCTCCAAGCTGTTGAACTATAGTATACAAATAAATAATCAGTTCACTTGGCGTACTGTGTTCATATATAATCACTACTGATGTGTTTTTATTTAACTTACATCGAAAATCTCAAATCCAGCGATATCCAACACTCCGATGAAGAACTGTCTTGGCTGCTTTGTGTCCAGCATCTCATTGATACGGAAGACCATCCACAAGAACATTTTCTCATAAATGGACTTGCACAGAGCACTGACAGCATTGTTGACCTAGAAACAAGGGCAAACATTTTAAAAATGTTCTTGGTTTTTAAACCAGACATGGGTATCTGTAGATGTTTCCTCAGTTTTTGTACCTGTGGCACGGTTTGACCTTTGGTTACCATCTCATTTCCAACCTTGACTCTTGGGTAGCACAGCGATTTTAGCATATCAGCTGAGTTCAGGCCAATAAGGTAAGCGACTTTGTCAGCCACTGGTGGAAAAACAATCCGTGAACTGGGACATGTTTAGAGTTATATGTTGCACTCTAACCCTTGGTAGATTTGTTAAAAGACATCATTATCAGATTTACCCTCAGTGCCATCAGGTTCAGCCTGCTCCTCACGCTGCTTCTGCTTGAATTTCATGTTGCCATGATGCATCACAGCTCCAGTCAGCTTGTAGATGCCACCTTTCTCCTCAGCAGTGAAGCCCAAGATGTCAATGGCTGTCTGCATCGCACATGAAAGCAAATAATCAACATGTGTGGCATTTTTGTCTTGAATACCTAATTTTACAAACTCCGAATAATTATAAATTGACACTTTACATCTGTTGCAATGAACTCCTCCACGTCATTGATGCTCTTGACAGTCACTTCACCCTGACTGATCATTGGGTAGTCAAAGGGATTGGTGGTGATCAGAAGAGCCTCTGCAAAAGATTAGAAGAAATACATGAATAAATCTAGCTGTCAGGGTCCGCCAAGTCAAGTAGCCTTTGTCTTGTGGTTTCCTGTTTTATTTGGTAGTCTCTTGTGTCATTCCCCATGTCCTGTCAAGTTTCCCGCCTGTGTGATTGTCTAATGTGATTCACCTGTGTCTTGTTGTCCCCTCCCCCTCAGTGTATTTAAGGTGTGTGTTCCCTTCTTTCCGTGCCAGATTGTCTTATCCTCGTGTGAGCATTCCAGTGTCTTTTCTTTGTGCATGTTTCCCGTGTTTTTGAGACCCTTGCTTGTGTTTTTGGATTTGAGTTTTTTGCCTTGTGATTTTGGATACCTCTGCTTGTTTGGACTGATTACCTGTGTACTGAACCGCTTTGATTAAAGCTTCTGGACTTTATCCCCGTGTGTTGGTCTGCTTTGTGGGTCCTTCGTTCTGTGCGCCTGACACTAGCAACTTTTCTGCTGTTCCATTGTCTTAATTCTACTGTTAAATTTCTAATTTCCATGTTCTGTCGTAACATACCCAGGAGCTCAGGCTTGTGACCAGTCATCAGCTGATAGAAGATGTGGTAGCTCCTCTCAGCAGACAACTGGAAGGTGACACGGGACTTCTCAAGCAGATCTAAGATTAACAAATCAAAGACAGATTACAGTATTGCATGTATGACATCATACTGTTGCAACAAATGTCTTTTAAACTTTTTCCAAAACTAGCATCGTACCCAAGTGTGTATTCAAACAAAGGAGACTGACCAAAATGTAGAAAATGACTTACATGTTTCAATGTCAGCTGAGGCCAGTTTGCCAGTGGTTGCGAAGTGAATTCTGATGAATTTACCCTAAGCATATCATATTTAAGTTAACATGATTCTTGAAATGTAGCTTAAAAAGCTTATGTTTATTTTTTTCCCTTTTAACACTTACAAAACGAGAGGAGTTGTCATTCCTCACGGTCTTGGCATTACCATAGGCCTCCAGCAGAGGGTTGGCTGCAATGATTTGATCTTCCAGCGAACCCTTATATTAGAATATATGTTGTAAATTGTGAAGAATCCATAAACAGACAATTCTCTAACCATTTCTTTCAGTAAAGGCAACCATTTTACCTGTATTTTGCTAGCTGTTTGCTCAGCCTTCTTAGATCCAGTCACTGCAATTGTTGCAAAGTACTGGATGACACGCTTGGTGTTGACAGTCTTTCCTGCACCGGATTCTCCACTGGGGGAAGAGAGAGCTATCTTGAGTTGTTTTAGAATTGCTTTTTCTTTCATACCTGTAAATGTCCTGTGATGTTATTCAGTTATTTGTATATTACTCACGTGATCAGGATAGACTGGTTCTCACGATCTAAAATGAACAAATACTTTGATGTCTCATAAAATACCATATATGGTCGAAATACAGTCACAATTCATGTATATGTCGTTTTCTATTTCATGTAAAGATAAATGTATGTGTCCTCTTTCCAAAATATCTTACCAGTGAGCATGAACTGATAGGCATTATCAGAGATAGAGAAGATGTGGGGTGGAGCCTCAACTCTCTTTTTGCCTCTGTATGCCCCAACAACCTGAGCATCGTACACAGGAAGCCACTTGTAGGGGTTCACAACGACACAGAACAGGCCAGAGTAAGTCTGGAAAGAGAAGACAGTTCACGCTACACTTTATTGCTTCTACATTTGACATTGAACTTCATTTAGAATAAAGATTGTAGAGAAAAGAAAGCACCACTAGTAAAAGTTTATTTAGTTTTTATCTGTATGTTCACACTGATCTAAGTGTTAAGGAAAACACTCACGTAGATCATCCATGATGCAAAACGCTCTTTGAGGTTAAACAGCACAGCAGGCTCATTGAGGTGGGTCATCATGGCCATGTCCTCAATCTTGTCAAACTTTGGAGGATTCATGGGATGGATCTCGTCCTCTTTTACAGTGACCGTCTGAATAGGAAATGCAGTTGAAAAAAGTTTCGTTTTATAGGACAGTTCAAGAATTTCAAATAAAGCATTCATTCACCTACCTTTCCCGTGTCTGTCTCAACCGTGGCTTTGCCACCCTCTTTTTTGACAAGTTTACCCTTGAGATACATCTCATCAGGAACAGTCACAAAGTAGGCCGTTTTGGCATCAAATGGAGCCGTCTGGGCCTCAATCCTCTCCCTCTCAGGCTTCCGGAGGTATATAGACGCCGGGCCATAGGCCGCCATTTCCGCATCTGTGCTCATTGTGGCACTTTATTGGGGACTGAAAAGACGAGAAGGAGTTTGAATTGCTTTGAATATATGTCATTGTGATATAGTTTAAGTAATGATTTTGGTAGTGTTACGTATCTGAATATTATTAAGATTGTGTTATTGCAGACATGTCTTACCTCAGTTTATCCCAATTGAGTGGCACAGATCTGTTGTTGTCTAAGGATGCTATTAAAAAAAGATTGAGATGATCATTGAAGAGGACACAAAATTTAAATATTTCCACTGCCTAGTGCTTACAACAGTAAACAGCAGTCACACTAGATGCATTTTAACCTATTTTAGCGAACTTTCAGGGCTCCATAAGCTTTATCAATAACCTCAGTTATATGAGTAGCCACACCACTCTGAAGACCATTTTCATAGCCTCTCCAGTGATTCCAAAGTATTTTGATCTTTCAAAAAATATCAAATAACAGATTCACAGTAAAGATTTTCTAACTTAACTATTAAGAGTAGGTTCAAAATGTATTTTGCTCTTGATTTACAATAGAAAGTGACATATTTGATTAATATTATCCCTTCAAGATTACTTGACATGAAAAACATAATCACAAAGAGACACATGACATTAATGTAATTTTAAGTAAAAGCAAATCAGCATAAACACACACAAAGCACTAACCTGTGCGGGATGCCTGTCAGTTCTCAGAGGAGTCTGAAGCTGCTTCTTTTATAGAGGCTGGAACTGCCTGGTCAGCAGCAGTCCGCCACTCGATTTGGTCAAGCATCCCTGTCATCTTAAGACCCATCTGGGGACATTGCAGGTTTAGTAAGCAAATGTTTTTGTGTCTAAGATATAACATTGCTTAACTGTTAAAATATCAATAAAAAAAGAAGACAGACTACCTGAAAATGTTTATTAATTAATCAATCAAGCTAGGATCAGAATTTTAGTAAGTTTTAGTAAAACTAAAAATGACAAGGAAGGAATAGCTAGTAAAACAGCTTCAGATTGTGTAATTGCGTGAAGCATTGTACATTTTGTATATCATGCATTCTGTATGATACACAATAAGATCAAAACATAAGTAATTTGACAAATACATATTTAAATCATCTATCAAGGGAGTTGTGCCTTGACTTCCTTTTTTGAACCCATAAACTCTTTGCCCTTAGCAAGATGCTCTCAAATGTCATAGGTATTGAGTGTCAGCGCCTGTCAACATTTCAAATGTTTGAAATACAGTAAAATTGAATATCACGGCCATTTTGTTATTTGTTATTTAAATAAAATAACACTTAGCATTGGAACTTAAAACGCCTCACACACACACAATATATTAATTTTGAATAGTATGCCATGTAATATTAGTAGCATATTCATGCAATATATTTTATAGAGTATTGGACTTTATTTCTGCTCATTAAACATAAATATGATGGTAATGTCCAAGGTATGTCTCAAAATAGATGCTGTACAAGGTGCAATACATACACAGGTTTTTGAATCACTAATTTGCTCCAATAAATAATTTACTCAAATTTAGATTCTGACTTACTTTAGAAGGATTTCGTCATTTTATAATGAGAGGTTGTCTCTACTTACCCTTGCAATTAAACATGTTCTTAGCCAGGAATGGAACTTAATTTTGGAGAAGCACCCAAGAGGCACTGGTATATAGTTGCAGGACATTGGCACATCTCATATTCCTCACATAAAATTGAATGTAAGGGCCTTTCCATAAAGTTCAAGTGGTATTACACCTTGCCTTAAAAGGACCAGAAGAACATTTGCCAACCAGGCTGAGATAAGACCTATAATAAGTCCCACTCATATGTCAAAGATCTTTATCCTCGTGCTACATTTGATTCTAAGGATGTTGTTGCTGTTATGGAAACTCAGTGTCCTTGTAAAACTATGTGACTCTGGTTTTGAGACATTGCTGGCATTGTTTCCAAAATAAAATGACCTACATAATTCTGAAAACAATGTTCAACTGTCCAAATGCTTTTCAAAAGTATTAACACTGACTTATACATTAGTAGTTTTTAATTTTTAATTTTAATTTTATAGCCTTACAACCTTATAACTTTAAAACTGCATTAACAGCCTTTTTAACTTCACCATAGTATTTATTTTACACTTCTGCATCCCATTTACTCACACAGGTATAATTATCTGTGTCTAGAAGTCATAAGACATGTCTAGGTTTGCTGCAGAATACGTTCACAGTTCACTGTTGGTTTATTCAGTTATATAAAAAATTAATAAAATGATGACTCATATATGCTAATTATGTAGTCAAACATTTCACCCTTGCAGTAAAACATGGGGAAGTGGGGCACTGTAAAAAAAAGATGGATTTATTATAAATTATTGTGAGATCAATTTTTTGGAGAAAAAAAAACAAAACGTGCCTCCATTAATAAATACCTTTTGCATATTCTTAAGGGTTTCAAAAAAGGCATGGTCAAAATTATTAAATTATTAAGTAGTAGTATGTTATATGCATCTTAGCTGTCATTTGAGCCTTAATGATTTTCTGTTTAGTTTTCCACTATGCACATTTCAGCTGGATTAACATTTCTCAGTAAGACAGTGAGAAGGGTCGTTGAGAGAGGAAAATGCTGCTCACATTCCAGGTTATCACTTTCTCTAACAATTAAAACTACAGTCAGTTCAATATCAGTCATCATGCTGTATGTTATACACTACCAGGAATCTATCTATTTACAACCAAAATCATTATCATTACATTGTTAACATATAAATTATTGAATGTGCATTACTTTATGTTTCAGATTTAATATGATGTCAGCAGGTAGGTATGCTCACTTAGCCAAACTACCTGTATAGCCTAAAGGTTCATTTTGTCAGTGGTAAGGTGACACAGTATGATTTAAGAGAGACTTTTTAAATGTCAGATCATGCACAAATAAGACATTTGAAACAAGATCCATTTTTGTGCGCACAGGATAAGGAAGAAAAAAAACATCTTTTAGGGCTTACTGACTGAGCACCACTTTCGAACTACAAACATTCGGAGGCATGTAGTTTTTGTGTTACGCCTTTGCGTACTGTGTGACGAAGCCGGAAGGAAGCATCACTGAGGACTACACGCTTTGAGTAGTCTGCAAGCTAGTGTTAGCTACAGTTAGCATTACTTTTTATCTCGAACGGTCATTCTCTCTTGGAAGAAATGCCTTCGCTAAACGGACAAACTGATGTTATGTTTGTAAGTTACACCATACACTATATTGTTATTGTTTAGCGTTTGTTGACAACGAGCGTTAGCTAGCTAACTTTTACTGGAGTGCTAGCTTGGCTGTGTGAGTATAACGTTAACAGTGTTGAAGTTAGCTTGTTATGGTTCGTAAGCTAGGGATAAGATATATTTGTTGTCAGACATGCTTGGCTCCAAAATTGTTATTAAAAGTATTTAAATTCTCAACTCACAATAAGTATCGTTAATTTATTCATATTTAATTTATAATCTACGGGTGATAAATTGTTAACGTCATGGTAACGTTACACTGTCTCGCTAATGTTAGCTTTAGCAAACGTATCTCTTTCAAAAGTTATTGCAGTTGAACTTTAAGTGTTATGTGCTGTGATTTCTGGCTCTGTTAGGAGGACGATGATCTGCCTTATGAAGAGGAAATTATCCGGAACCCATACTCAGTCAAGTGCTGGATGCGTTACATCGAATTCAAACAGAACGGACTCAAAACCACCCTCAACTTGATATATGAGCGGGCTTTGAAAGAGCTGCCTGGCAGGTAATTAACATTACAGGGGGACGTTATAAAGAAAGCATCGACATTGTGCTGAAAAGCAGGTGGCTACGGATACCTGCAAATCCACAGATTATCCACATGAGTACATGCACGAATATTTTGGCCCTGCGATTGAGATGGGACATTTAGCATGCATCGTCACTGGTTGAAATGTGACTAGCACTGTTGTGCGTTGTTAGAAAAATTGGATAACTACCTTGACTTTCATTTAGGTGATGGTGTCCAAGATAGGCATATCTGTCTTGAGATTTTGTACAACTGCTATTTGCTTATGGTCTAACCCTTTTCTTTTTCTTTTTTTTTACAGCTATAAGCTGTGGTACAATTATCTGAGAGAGAGACGGAAACAAGTCAAAGGGAAATGTATCACTGAACCAGGCTATGAAGAAGTCAATAATTGCCATGAAAGGGCACTGGTGTTCATGCATAAGGTAATACTTCCTATAGAACTCCATACTGAACCACTCTACAGTACAAAATAACATTACATTGTGCTCTGTGGAAGTTGTGTTTGAAACTAACCATCTGTCTTTCCTTAAACTAGATGCCTAGAATATGGCTTGATTACTGCCAGTTCCTTGTGTCTCAATGCAAGATCACAAGAAGTCGGCAAACATTTGACCGTGCACTTAGAGCTCTTCCTGTTACTCAGCACCCACGCATCTGGCCTCTGTATCTCCGCTTTGTCCGTAACCTGCCCCTGCCTGAGACAGCCATCCGGGTATACCGCAGGTACCTTAAGGTGAGAGCATAGTACACAAACTATTTCCATACAGCAGCTGCCATTTAGGATCACTTTGGTCACTTAAGAAGGTTTCTGATTACACACTTACGGAAAATGGATGTGATGTCACAGTGTGGTATGATGGGTCTGAATGTATGAACATTTTCTGTAAACGTCTGAAGATTCTCAGCCAAGTCAAAGGCTACTGGATTTGCTGTTTTAGTCTTGAGGATGTTTCACCAATCATCCAAAAGGGTTTATCAGCATAATGTATAGAGCTCTAATGATGATTAGGACACCCATTTCCTAAAAATCTTATTCATACAAGAGAATAGGGTTAGTATTTATAAGTGAAATTTCTATTGTAAAGGATACCTCTTAATAGATTATGATGTTAATATTTAAGTGAAATTTTTACATTCTACATGAATGAAAATACCCTCAAAATGTGCTCTCTGCTCTTTGTACCGTTAGCTTTCTCCGCAGAATGCAGAGGAATACATAGACTACTTACGGTCTGTTGGCCGCTTGGATGAAGCAGCTGTGCGTCTAGCAGCTGTTGTCAACGACGAAAGCTTTGTGTCCAAAGAGGGCAAGTCTAACTATCAAGTAAGATTTTATTCTCATCCCAAGCACCTCCCAATGTGCCTGTTTTTTGACCAGGATAATTGATAAATCTTGTTTCTACATTTATTTCTTGGACAGCTGTGGCATGAGCTATGCGACCTGATCTCCCAGAACCCCGATAAGGTGACATCTCTGAATGTCGGAGCCATCATCCGAGGAGGCCTCACTCGCTTCACAGACCAACTTGGAAAACTCTGGTGCTCTTTAGCTGACTATTACATCAGGAGTGGTCACTTTGAGAAGGTGTGATTCCTCTGAATAGTTTCCACTTTTATCCATAACGCTTACCAACATATTGAAAGTTGTTTATTCAAAATACTCCTCTGCTAGCTAGTTCGGCTCAATTGCATTAACATTAATTTACTGTGTCTTTACTTTCTCAGGCCCGTGATGTGTATGAGGAGGCCATCCTTACGGTGGTAACAGTAAGGGATTTCACACAAGTGTTTGATAGTTATGCCCAGTTTGAAGAGAGCATGATCGCAGCGAAGATGGAGACCACTGCTGAGATGGGGCAGGATGAAGATGGTGTGTGTGGATTCATTAATATTGGCAACAGTCCTTGCTTTCATTTCTCTTGTCATGCATTCCTTACTCTTTGTCCTCCCAGATGACATAGACATGGAGCTTAGACTGGCCCGCTTTGAGCAGCTGATAGCCCGGCGGCCCCTCTTGTTGAACAGTGTACTACTGCGGCAGAACCCTCATAATGTCCATGAGTGGCACAAGCGGGTAAAACTGTATGAGGGCAATCCACGTCAGGTGAGTTTTATGCCTTTTTCTACTTTTTTTTTGAGATACAGTGCACATACAATTTATATTGGTACACATTTTAACAAACACCACATAGGTAATTCTGCCTTTATATTGTACATTACCACTGGATTCATGCTCACCATATCTTCTGCAGATCATCAACACATACACTGAGGCAGTGCAGACTGTGGATCCAATGAAGGCCACAGGGAAGCCTCACTCTCTCTGGGTTTCTTTCGCTAAATTCTATGAGGAAAATGAGCAGCTGGATGATGTAAGTCACTGGAGTCTTTCCAGGGGGATCCTGGAAACCTGTGCAATTCAGATTCAGATGCTTTTACTATTCTTGATATATTTACTATTCTTACATTTACTGACTGTCACTCAGGCCAGGACCATTTTTGAGAAAGCTACCAAGGTGAACTACAAGCAGGTGGATGACCTTGCTGTGGTGTGGTGTGAATATGGAGAGATGGAGCTACGCCATGAGAACTATGAACAGGCACTGCGCATACTAAGGGTGAGACACTTGTATCTCATCTGCTGTCATTAGTACATGTACAATCAGTTAAATAGTAGCAACATTTACACTAAGTCTTTTATACCATCTAGTGGCCAGACTGAGAAACTACAACAACATTGGCAAATTTGTCTCCCTCCAAATGTTTTTTGAAAGCATATTTTAGCTTATGATTTTCAAACTTAAAACATGGTAACTGATACAGTAGTCCATAGATAGAACTGAGGCTGCATATCACAATAGTGTTTAGTGTAGAAATTTGGCATTAAATTAAAAACACTAGCTTGATTAATGACTAACAAAAACATTAAATGCTGTTGCTTTGTCTGAAGCTCTCTCCACCTTTCAGACATAGCACAGATGTTCACTTGTGTTAGGGACAAACATAGCCAAATGCATAGTGCTCACCAGGTAGTTTGGGGCCCTAGGAGATTAGAGAATTGATAACAAAATAGATTAAAATAGATAGCTCTGCCTGTTCAGAGATTGTTAAATCTCAGCAACAGAGAAACAACTGGCATTGAATAGCAAGTCCCTGCTCATGAATTATGTCAATTTTGAGCAAAGCATAAAATATTACTGATTACTGGGGCTGTCCCCGACTAAGCATTTACATTATAGTCAAATCTGATTGGTGAAGTCTTGCCTATCATTGACTGAACGTCAAATCATGTTTTTTATATATTTTTTCCTCCTGCTTTTAATAATTGCCACACTCTTGGACCGTGGTCCACCTATTAGCGACCTCGGCTATATATCATGATTTATTGGGAGAAGCAAGCAATTCTATGTAAAATCAGACATTCAGCACCCCTATATAGCCTGAATAGAATGATCCTTTGTTTCATAACCACATTTTCCAGCCACTGTGAGATTGGCAGTTGAATCAGGTTCCTTAGATCGAATAGTCGACTATTCGGGGTCACCCCTACTGATTACACCTTGAAATATATGAGACCACTTTTGTGTATAAATGCTTTGTGGATATAGTTGTAAGACATATGTTTTTCTTAAATTATTTGAATATAGAAAGCTACAGCCATTCCATCCAAGAAAGCTGAGTACTTTGATGCATCTGAGCCAGTCCAAAACAGAGTCTACAAGTCCTTGAAGGTTTGGTCTATGCTGGCGGACTTGGAGGAGAGTCTTGGTACTTTCCAGGTATGTTCACTACATGTCTGTGTGTTTTACAAGTGTATGTTGGTACAAAGATATTTAGTAAGTATACATCACATGGCAGGTAAACTCTCAGATATTTAGTATTGGTCTTAGAATCCCGATCCGCTTTTGTGTGTCTTTGAAACTGTCATTCATCTCTGTGAGTTGTATATGTTTCGTCTAATTCTTCTTCCATTTTCCTTTTTTTCTCCTCAGTCTACAAAAGCAGTGTATGACCGCATTATTGACCTCCGCATCGCCACTCCACAGATCATCATCAATTATGCCATGTTCCTTGAAGAGCACAACTACTTTGAGGAAAGCTTCAAAGTAATAACATGCCACTAATTAACTAAACCAACATTTAATGCCAATGTGTATTCTTGCCTTGGCCAACATACCACCCATTTAAACAATTCTTCATTGTCTTTGTCAATACCTTTTTAGGCATATGAGCGTGGCATCGCTCTCTTCAGATGGCCAAATGTTTATGACATCTGGAACACTTACCTCACCAAGTTCATTGATCGTTATGGGGGCAAGAAGCTGGAGAGAGCTAGAGATTTATTTGAACAAGCCCTTGATGGCTGCCCTGCCAAGTTTGCCAAGAGTAAGTTGCTTTGTTAGAATTACATTGCCAACTTATACTTACTATATATTCCACATTGTTTCTGCTTTTTTGCTTTATGAAATGTACTTAAACCGAATGTACCACTGTGCCTTGCTTTCCAGCCATTTACCTGTTGTATGCCAAATTGGAGGAGGGATATGGATTGGCACGACACGCCATGGCTGTCTATGAAAGAGCAACGCAGGCAGTAGAAACTGAGGAGAGACATCACATGTTCAATATCTACATCAAGAGAGCAGCTGAAATTTATGGAGTCACATATACCAGAGCAATTTACCAGAAAGCTATTGAGGTACATGGTAAAAGCATTGATGAATATGACAACATGTCATATTAGAGCTTCTTTTTTCTGTTGAATTCATTTGATTTTCAGGTGGTTCGTGTAGATACAATACTGAAGATGATAATCATCAGTGGTAGAATTTTCATTAGCTTTTAATGATAAAATGAAAATACCCATGGCGTCTTTAATCATGTACTTGTCTGATGAATTTCAAACCATTGTTTTGATTGTACTACTCATACTGTTAACTGGAAAAAGAGAAGTAAGAAAATGGCATATAAACCATTGTCTGCATTCTGTAATAATAGGTTTAGTATTGGTGTATAAATAATAGGAGAGAGCGTACTTGATATGTATTCATCATTTAGACATGTACTTGAAAAAAATAACTATTCTTCGTATCTGATACTTTCAAATTATTATCTGTGGATTATTACACAAATCCTACTAGTTCTGACCCATCAAAATTACAAGGTTTGCTGTGAAGTGGTGCTGTAAAGCCATTTAATGTTGCTTTTTTTAAATTAATTTGCAGGATTTTCCTCCCTGGCTCAAAATGAGGCTAGCCCAATTTGATTTGTTCTTATGTCTGGCTTAGCATGCACTAGTTTAACCTTTTTGTGGAATGCTTAAAATCCTAAAAACCGTGATCAAGGGCAAAAATTGCCCCCAAGATTTAGAAAAAAGAAGAAGATATTTACCAGTTTAGTCCAATATCCTAACCCTACATTTAACCATCATTTTATTTTCATTCAATTCATTTAATTTCCATTTCCGTCTCTAACACATGCACAAACAGCGCTGTTGTTCACACTACTGAATACCTGACTGGCAGAGGCCAGGCGATCCTGCACCTGCAGTGAAGTTAGCTGCTGTGACGGACCGGTACCTCATTAAAAATCATCCACTATATTTATTAGAAATAGTATCACTGCTGTTTGTGATTGTGTTTTTTAAATTACGCACTTATTCCACATGATTGCACACTTCTCTTTGGAACAGCATTAGTATGCTTTTTAATTACTCATGCACAAGGTTGTGATTACTGTAACGTTATGCATTTTAATTTGGGCTCATTTCACATTAAAAACAGCAACTTTATGCACTAATTACTATTTTTGCCCCCAAAATTTTGGAAATGCCCCAATGTTTTAGACAGTTTGGGCAAAAGTTGCCCCCCAAAATATATTTTTAATTTCCTACACTGCTTAAAATAACATATACATTATGTTTGTTTGTTCTATTTATTATTAAAATAACTAAAATCTGAATTGTACCTTTTGTATTTATCCAGGTTCTTCCTGATGAGCATGCGAGGGACATGTGTCTGCGATTTTCTGACATGGAGAGTAAACTGGGTGAGATTGATCGGGCCAGAGCAATCTACTCCTACTGCTCCCAGATCTGTGACCCCAGGGTGAGATAAACCACCTCCTGCCATTACCGGTTTCTGAATAAAATGTCACATTTCCATCAGTGATGTGCACATCATAATTCTTCTTGATATATTTATGAACTTGATCTTTCAGGTGACTGCTAATTTCTGGCAGACATGGAAAGAATTTGAGATCCGCCATGGAAATGAGGACACTATTAGAGAAATGCTGAGGATCAAACGCAGTGTCCAGGCCACATACAACACCCAGGTCAACTTTATGTCCTCTCAGATGCTTAAAGCCACAACAAGCTCCACGGGCACTGGTGAGAGCTTGCACTACCTCGTTAGCTGCTAACAAGCCCATCCTGGGATAGTACCATGAACTGTATGGGCTGTACAGGACATTGGGGATATGTTTGAAATTAAATTGATATGGTAGCCACACATGATACACATTTGCCCAAATCCTGAGGTTACACCCCAGAACTGCACAAGAATTAATGTACTAATATATTTTTGCTAATGTTTCTGTGTTTGTCCAATGATTTGTTTTGTCTTGTGTCAGTGTCAGATCTTGCTCCAGGCCAAATGGGAATTGATGACATGAAGATGCTAGAGCAGAAAGCACAGCAACTTGCTGCAGAGGCTGAGCAGGACAAACCCAAGCCCAAAGAGAAGATTCTCTTTGTCAGGTTTGTCGTTTGCCATTTTTTACTCCAGTGAAAAGTTAGGCCGTTTATAAAATTGGGCTACATGCTCCAAAGGAAACACAGACACATAAGTGTTATTCTCTGCATCTGCCTATGCAGGAGTGACACCTCTCGCAGTGAGTTGGCTGAGCTTTCCAAACAAGCCAATCCTGATGAGATCGACATTGATGATGATGATGAGGATGAAGATGATGAAAACCAGGGACCAGATGGTGAGTGACAGATACAGCAGGGCCAGTCTCAGCAGTATAACGGAAACATTTGGTGTTTGGTTAAACATGTTTTATTCATGACCATGCATTTACTAATTGTCTTCTTGTTTTGGCCTTTCCAGAGGTGCAACTTGAACAGAAGAGTGTCCCCACAGCTGTCTTTGGAGGGCTTAAAGATGATTGAAAGACACCTCCCTCGCCGAATTTAGCAAAAATGCAGTCTTCTGATTTCTCTTGTAGACAGTGAATAGGCTCCATTTTTAAATTTGTGTAAACGCTCAGTTGTATCCACTTAATTTTAATAGAATAAGACATGAGTGAAAAACAGAATGGCAGCATTTGTGCTTTCTATGTATTTTCCTGGTTGATGTTCGTAGTACAGTATACAAAGATATGAGCCTGTATTAGTATTGGCCATATGGTGTCAGTCTTTCTCAAGTATGAAGCTCAAGATAATTGTGCAATTGAGCAATTTTCTGTCATGAAATACTTATATGTGGTTACATGATAACTGTAACTGAAGTCTGATGTAGTTTGACTTTGTTTCTGAACAACATTTTGTAAACGAATTAACGATGAAAACACTTTTGTACACCTACTAAATGGAGAGATGTTGAGAGAGGAAGCTCTGCCCTAGAAAACACAGGGGAGGAGCATAGTTTCTTCAACAGGGGGCATTCATTTGAAAGTGGAGCTGAGCATTCAAGCCTCACATTGCTGGCTTGGGGATCACTAGTAGGTGGGTGTCTTGCAACCCAATGTTTCTGAAAAGATTTCATAACTTGTATACATATGTCACTGTTCAAATATTGTAATTGTGCTCTAGTTGTACATGTAGTATTGTAGGTACACTCGAAGAACAGTTTGTACGACTGATTGAATAATAGGAGGGCTGTAAAAATGTTGAAAACAACTTATAGTTCCCAATGCCCTTTTTTGTTACAGTTGCAGGTGTTCACTTGGCTCACTGATCATTTTTAAGGCTGTAGGTGACTCAATGCAGTCTGACAGTTTTTGGTATAGAACAAGATTTTTGGAAGTTTTGCTATTGTCGCACTGCATAGGTTTGCAGTGTTTGTGAATTATGCACCAGCAATTCTGGCTGTGACAAGCTGTTCTCTTCGAATCTTTGAAACTTTCTTTACTTTTCTTTGAAAACGCAGTTGTAATAAAAATGGATTTATACCTATTGAATGCAGTGACTTATCTGACAGAGAAAACTCTGCCCTAGAAAACACAATGATTTCTTTTAAAATGAATATTTTGTTAAAACAGGAGCTAAGCATTTAAGTTGCATATTGTTGATGTAACATTTGCGGAAGCATTGCAAAACTCCTATTTAGACATCACTAAACATTAAAGTTGTGCTCCAATAATGTATGTGCAACCCATGTATCCTGGGGGAATTACTTTTAAGATTAAATGTGATGTAGATCTACTTTAATGGAGGCCTCATGCTTTTAATTATTGCCACCCCATCATTAGAGTTAAATTGACAGAGGACTGGAAAAAGTACTGACTAGGAAGAAAGTGTTTCTTTCATAATTAGGTTAAAATAGCTGAGAGGTAATCTTCTTACAAAGTTACTGCAGTGGGGCACTTGAAGTGCCCTTGGAACTTTGAGCAACATCATGTGATGTGGCACTCTTTAGATTTCTGTTTTCCAATGTGGATGGTGCTCCAGGAAACAAGACAAACAATTGGAAAGAAACTGTCTCGAGTCACAATAATTAGAAGCAAACAACTAAACTATTTTCCAAACTTAATTTCCCTTTTTCCTTTCTGCATAGATTTACATTGAATAGTATGTTTAATCTGTTCCTCTCATTGCAGCCTTTTTGTATATACTGCAGGCTGCTTTTACGGTGCAGTAAAGTATATAAGCAACTGAACATTGCTGCATCAGCAACATCTGTACTAGATAGTAACTCAATTATTATTTGATCAGAAGCTGATATGAGTAGTTCCGGTCTAATTAAATCCTTCCTTGATAATGTGACCATCATATGCCTTACTTTTTTTTTCAACACATTGGTGTGTTCTGGAGGAGTACAAATAAAGGAATAATAAACATGCATGTTATTTACATTGCATGCTGATATATGACTTAATCTTGTGCTTTAATTCCAGACAAACTAGTAAGTATTTACTAATGCAAGCTGCCTTGGGGTGCAAGTGTCTGCATATGAACAATAACTATGGTCTGAACAGGTTTGTCAGACCATATTGTGTTGAAAGTTAATTAAAATAGCTTTCCAAAAATCAATAATGTATTGCTTTAGTGATCTGAACTTGTTTTCCATCTGCAAGAGGTCAGTGGTTAGGGTAATTTACAGCAGCAACACTGGAGCTGACAGAGTTTGCCCAGGTCACTGCAGCAGGGCTGAATTTTTATGGTGTTGAACCAGGCAGGGCCGTCTACCTGAGACAGTCATAACCAAAAAGCTAAAAGCCTAAGGACCCTAGACCCTCATTTTACCTCCTTTCATATGAGAAACTAAAATGAGAGACTGTTTTTTTAAATGTAAATGTATTTTTCATCTACGTCTTTTGAACAGCCATGAAAATTCATCGCTGTTATCAAGGCATAGCAGACAATATAGGAACAAAAGGTAAGGTCAGCGTCAGTGGTTGAAAGTACATTTAGTCTAGCACTGTAGCCTACATGCATACAATTTTGAGGTAGTTGTACTTGAGTATTTCCAATGTATGCGGCTTTATACTTCTACTCCACATGTCAGAGGGAAATATTATACTTTTTACTCCACTACATTTAACACACAGGAGTTAATGAGAGAGATGTCAATCAAGCCCAGTTTGTGCATGCACATCCAGTCCTGAGAAAAGGTCTTATCAGGCAAAATATGTGAAAATATACTAATTATGGGGATGGACCATGGGTGTGCAGGGTCTTTGAACTACCTGAATCTTACATTTTAACAAATCAATAAAAGTAATTCACAAATATAATATATTCAACACTCTATTTTAAGTACATTTTGCTCATAATGCTTCTGTTACTGATGTAAATTTTGAATCCAGGACTTTACTTGTAATGGAGTATTTTTACATTGTGGTATTGCTACTTTTACTCAAGTGAAAGATCTGAATACTTCCTCCACCACTGGTCAGCGTTTATATATAAAAGAATAAATCTAAAGTTGGTGTCACGGTAATATTTCTATTATTAGGTCACTTTTAGCTGTTTAACTTTCCTAGTCAATAGGTCATGTGCCCCTTCAGGCGTTCACCTGCGTGTGTGTGTGTGTGTGTGTGTGTTCCAGCAGATGAACCTGTAGCAATAGTCACACCACACCTCTACCTGCTGTCTGTATTCACGCAGGGAGAGCCCGCCCTCATTGCTCAAGCTCCATTTCTATTGGACGGCGGGATGAGTGAGTGATGCCAGTGTGGAGCACCTGGTAGTCAGTCATCGGTGGGACTCACAGTGGAGCTGCGTACAGTGAGCGGACTACACAGCAATGCGGACGAAGAAGGGCAAAAACGAGGGGAATAGTCCGGTTTTCTCTAACAACCCGACGGGTCGGGGCTTTGCTTGGTCGTAAGGCATAATTTAACAGGGATTTCGTCTCTGAAACCACACTGAAAAGGACACTAACTGGCTTGGAAGTAGCTCCGGGGCGGATATTTTCCCGACAAAACCCATACCCACATTCGTATTCCCAGCCTCGGTCGTGTAGAATAGTCAGCTAAAAGAATGATTGCTTGAATATTTTTATACTGTCTTATAGCCTTTTTTGCCAGCACCGCTTCCAATTTTTACAGACTCGCTATGGTGGACTCCCCTACCATGAGGAAGACTTTTGTGGTCCCAGACATAAAGCAATTGGATTTGTATGACTGTACGAAAGCGAAAATATGCGCAAGTGTCGGATGGCTATTGGCAAAGTCGTACGGCAGTGCAGGTAGGTTTTAGTTTAAACGGCAGGTCTGTTTAGTTATAATATTGTTTGGAGAGGTCGTATGAAGACAACCATCCTTTTGTTGTCCAGCAATTTTATATATTTTGTTAAGCAGTGTAGTGAAAAGCACACGCATGTAGGGAAACTACCGTCTGTGTATAGCTCAGCGATTTTCAGCACAAAGAGCAGCATATGAAAGGGGGACCATGCACGGTATGCATTTGTTGACTCTGACACATGTCATTTGTTCTTTCTCAATGTGTGGTCACATTTTCTAGGTATGTGTGCGACAGAGAGACGGGCCTCCTCCCTAGGCCTTATCACGCTTACCCATTTTGTCGTATTTCTAGCCGCCAGGCTTCAGTCACAAATTGCAGGGTGCTGGGTATGTTTTTAATCCGGTTACACAGGCATGGCATAGGCTATGGGGCGTAGATGATTTTCAGTAGCCTACCATTCTTCACTCTCGGGAATGACGGCCCCTAGTAGCCAATGTGAACACCACTTTCTTCCGCAATTGATAATCAGGATCAAATGCGTGCAATATCTCATTGTGCACAAAGTGAAAAGACTGTAATACCATCGCAATTTGTCAGGGGGTTTCTTCCAATATCCTTAGTCAGCAAACCTCAAGAGGCGCTTGAGAGAAACCATCCAACCATATGATGCAAAACACACCCACCTAAGAAAGTGATTTTGTTGCGTTGAGCATACGTATCATAAGACATAGTTTTGCCTTAGGTTTCTTGAGACAAGTCTTGGAACAGCGTCAGCGTTGACCCTGAGGTGATAACAAGTCTCTTTTGTTTTAGAACCCTATCTGGTAAAGATTCTCACAAAGAAGACAGCAAAACAGTCCTGTTTGAGAGAGACATGATGACATGCCCCTTTTCATTTCATTTTGACTTTATTTTACAAGAAGAGTACACACAGTAGTCTAATGATAGGGCACTGTTTTCCAAGTAATCTTGGGTACATTTACTAAAAGTCAAAAAACAATTAAAAAACATTATCATTCCTGGGATGTACATGTAAATAAATACTCAGAAGCTAATGGTCAAGGTTTTAATCACATACTTCACTCACTGGAAAGGAGTGTGCCATGGAAATATATATTTCACTTTAACAACATTACTTGTTACACAATCCCAGGCAGGCCTTGGGTCCAGGACTAGCTGCTGCAGCTTCTGTGTGGTCTGTTTAGCACCTCAACCACGCCCTTTGGTCAAAGTCACTCTCCATGCCAAGCTATAGGAATATGAGGACCAAGACTGTGTTGATGTATAGTTCTTGTCTTAATCAACTCAGTTGCCTTACTGATAGTTTTCTGCCATGTCAAGATGACATCATCAAGTCCCTTCCCCCAAAATTCAGCCGGTTAGAACAACAGATAGCACAACAGGAGCCAGACCGGGTCATCTGGTCCTCAGCTCTTCCAGGTCACTTAACCTAATGATGACAATAGGCTGCAATTTTAATTTCTGAGTCATTGCAATACAATGTGAACTTTCACATGGACCACACACTGTGTACATCTCAGGTCTTTATTTAGATAGAGGAATCTTAAAATGTTAGACTGTAGCTTTTAATGGGAGCTGGCAAAGGCCTAATGATAAAAAAAAAGATCTCCAGTGTTATATAGGTTATCCTAAAATGCACCCATGTGCAATCATGATAATCTGAAAGCTGCTTATAGGCTTGCACTGAAATACCTACGTTAGCATGAAAAAAACGTTTCAAGGCTAGAAGCCAGGAGAACAAGTGCACAGAATACAGTTTTAAACAAATTCCCCAGAAGATTGTTACTCTCATCTTCACCACAACCAAACCCATAGTGTAAAGTTAACCATCTCCAAAACAAAAAGCCATGTCTAAGCTTAACAGTTTGAAACATAATACGTGAACCTTGTGAAGTTTAAATGCTAAAGAAAAAAGCTGCAGCAATTATTTTCCTGTCTCCTTTAGTCAAGAAAACACAGAACTATCCTTTATTAAAGGAAAAGAGATCATGCCATCCCCACAATTCCTTGCTCTAGCAATAGACAGCTCACAATGCAGGTGTTCCCTGTAGACTCTGTTTGATTGGTGCCCAGTAACATGTTTGGAGTATCATAACATTGTTAACATTAGAGAATGTAATGACGAGATTTTATGCTGGATAAAATCTCATCATTACATTCTCTAATTTACTGTAATTAGTTAGAGCTGGTTTATATGTCATATATGTCAAGTTCCTAAATAAATTTTTTACTCTTTTTGGCACCTATAGGCCTATTCATATTTTCTAAATTCTTTTTATTAGACCATATGTATTTTAAGATTCACATGCTCAGTACTGAGACAGTGTCTTAGGATCTTTTGTAATGCCTTGATAATATGATTGATAATTTATGCATAATGTTTTCCATCAAGGTGAAGGAAAAGTGGTTAGGCAATGACGTCATTTATGATCTGCCCTTGTAGTTGCTGATGACAGATGACTTGACAGATCATTTGAGGGTGACTCAAACTAGTTTGTACCTTTACATTGGAATGAGACCAGAAACTCTTGATTCACCAGTTTGTAGGCTTGGGAGAAACTTGCTTATATAAACTGACATGGAATGATATATGCAAATTCTGTTTTTCACTTTTCAGTAAGTTGTGCATGTAATCCATCTGTAAACGACTAAATTACCACTTATGAAACAGCTTATGGCCCATCCTAAACATTCCCTGTTATGGTCATCAGTCTCTTTGGTGTCCTCTTTTTTTGTAGCAGTGAAACCAAACCACCATGTACCTGCATGTTTCAAAGTTTGTGTTTCTTTGGCATGTTAGCTCCACCTAGCTACAAAACTCCTTGGATCATAATGAAATCCTATTGGAAGAATTACTCATCCTCTCCCAATCATTTGTAACTATGGTGAGTCAACAAGAGACAAGGACCTGAGGAGGATGTTGCCTTGCTATTAGTGTTTACTCAAGAGGTAGGAAGTCCTATTGATATACTATATGAAACTCTTCCATACTTGCGTAAACCCCTTGATAGAGTTACTGAGTTGCACAGTGTCTTTCAAGATTATGTGATACTTTAGTGTACGATAAGTCAGTGGCCACACCACAAAGGGAGGTCAAAGGTCAGATTAAGCTACAGAAAAGTATACAAAGATCTGATTGGGAGTTGGTGTCTAAGTTAAGGACACTTCTGAAAGGCGGATACTTGCCAGGACGAATGCATCCTGCACACTCTCTCATCCAATGTTGTCCTGTTAGTCTCTCAAGCACCCACAATGTAATTACACTCTCTGTCTACAGGATGTGCTTCTGTGTATACTGGCCCTTTAATGCAATTTAGAGCTACTGTGCTTATGTCATACTAGAGCGCTGTCTGTGGTGATGTGTTACAGGATACACAGAGCTGTTAGGGATGCCATATTTATGGTAAATGGACCTGTGAATGTATAGGGAGATGGGAGACCCCTCACATTGGTTCATTGATCAAATACATGAGCATTGTTTATTTGCATGCATGTATATTTCTCTGTTTCAACGATTGACCAAGGGAATGGAACAGATGAATAGTCAAATCAGTTAGTGCGATTTAAGTTTATTGATGGTTTGAGATATTTCTTCAAGCCAGTAGATGATACACCATCTGATAAATGCATCATTGTATGTTTTACAGTTGGCTATTGAAATATATTGAAATTAGGCAACATTATTTTTGTAAATGGAATAGTACAGTCTTAGCATGTAGACAGGTCTAATGAGAGTATCCTCCAGTCTTGTCCAAGACATCTAAGCTGTAATGTTTAAGTTTACATTAGCATTTCACTCAGAACTAGTGGTCACATGTAGGGTATGGTATTAATATAGCTCCTCTCACCGCTGCTAGATTTTCTCGATTTTGGGGCAACAAAACAGTACCTGCTTTGTTCTAAAAATGAGAGTGGATAATCATCTGTGTTTGATTTTTTCCACCACATGATGAGGATGTTTATAGCTCAGTTTTCCAAGGAGGATTTAGAAGTCACAGCCAATAGTCTTATCAAAACACAATGAATGCTGAGTTATCCATGTTGTAAAATGTTGTCCGGAAGTGGCATAGTGAGAAAAACATTGTAATCAAACAGGATTTTTGATTGGGCAGGTATGCACTGATGCCTAAACATGGCCTGGGGGTAGAAATGGCTAATCTTGAACTTCCTGCCCGTATGCTTACCTTGCACACTTCTGCATATCTGAGCTCTTGTGAATTATTTAATCTGTGCCATGGTTCCTGAAGGTTTCCAGTAAGAAGCCTGACAGTTTAGATTGTCACATCCAGCAGTTTTTGCAAACTGCTGTGCCATGTTATTAATAGAGAGAGCTACTTAATGTTCAGTTACTGTGACAACCTTCTTGAAATTCAATGCTGACTGTTCCACTTAAATGTAAAGTGAGAAGGGGTGGGAGGTGGGGTCTTGTCTAACATTATTCCCTAAAGGAGCCATCTTGGTTTAAACTGGCTGATTTCAACCAACCTTTGTTTGGATATGTTTATGTTGCTCTGTGTCTGTTGATTAATGTCAGACACATGTGGTAATGTCTGCGACATGACCAGCATGCTAGCTCAATTAGTCAATGAAGGAGAAGGACACATGGCTCCTGTTATCAGCAGGCTATCAACCAATGCAGGTCAGTACAGATAGGAGCTAACACACCTGACATGACTACAGCCATGATGGCAAGCTGCATTAGTTCCACTAAACATTTTAATAGCTTATCCAGTTTCGAAATATTGTGCATACCACCTCATCATTGAAATGGTGCTGTGGTGTTTCTCGGTTTGTTTTTGTGTGATAACAACAATGTGACACTGCTGTAGAGAAAAAGTTTGTTTTCCTCTTACTCCGGAAGGTAAGAGGTCAGGGTCAGCTACAGCACAGAGCACCTGCAGGTGGTAGGGAATATGTCTCTTGGTCAAAATCTCTTCAGTAGATGGCAAATGCTTACTTGAACCTCTCTACTTGAAGAGCAATCTCCCTGCTCACCCACCATGATAATGTCTTACTCAGACCAGTAGATAAGCACTGACCCCATGGCCCGTGAAAGTGACAGAGAGGCTGTTGCTCCAGTTTATGCAAACACACAAGCTTGTGTTTTTAATCTAAATATTTCCCTGGAGGTCTATTGATGTCAACATTATGGCATCACATTCTTTTTTGCTTGGGCTTAGTTGTGCTTAAGGCTGCCAGCTGGTCATTCTTTTTATTACCTCCTATTCCTTTTAGTTTTTTGACATTAGGTGTGAGCTTTATCCAATGATTGTTGCTATTTTTGATGTGCAGGTTCACAGTTTTAGGAAATTGTGTATGGATTCGCAACCTCAAATTTGTTCTCAGTTTGTTTCTGTAACATACAGTATGTGACACACAAAGTCATCATTCATGGCCAGACTGTCTCATAGGGAAATCATGCTCATATCGATCTCTTTCATCTCAGTGAGTTGTGGCATTTGCATCCTGCTTTGCCTTCTGGGGAAGTTTTCTTTCTTCTTTTTTTTAACACGTCATCGTGGGAAGACTAAAGGTGTACATTTTGGTTGGTGTGTCACAGTGTTTACAGCACTAAAGTGAGCATTGTAGTTTTGGCACACAGGAGCACATTTACAACAAAATGGACCATGTGGCCTGACTGACAATATTGTCTGACAACTATAGTCATAGAGTGAGAGACAGTGAACAGGGCATTGTCTAACCTCTGAAGCTGGGCGTTTTGTTTTGTTGTCTGATGTCAGTGGATCCATTACATGACTTTATAATGATACAACAACATAGTGACACCTCCCCTGTAATAACCCCTTTGTTTCTCTGTTAGGCATAATCTTAGACACTCATAAGTTTCTCCTTTCTCTTTTCATGCAGACTGCTGGTATTTCAGCTAGTCAACTTTTTCCCCAAATGCCCTTTAAAGCAGTGAGACGCCTATTCCAGTGTGTTTGCACAGAGACACAGGCTGTTGAGTTTGCTGCTGGTTTGGTCTGGATGCAGTAAAACCAGTTTCACAGGGGGTGCATCTAGTGTATGTTTTTAGGATGTTTGCTATGAATTTATTTACAGAAAGACCAGTCCGAACAGATTCTTTAACTATTTTCAGCTAGCCACTAATAATGCTACATATTGGCTTAGTACACTTTCACTAAGTTCAGACAGAATTTTAAATTTTCTCATTTGCTTTTGATAGTTTTGGGGTTGTAGGTTTTGAGCAGGTTTCTGATTTATTTTCTAATGAGATTTACATAATTTTGTGAAGATCTGAAAGAGCAATTTTCACTGAAGCTTTTTACAAAAATGAAGCAAGGGGTTTAAAAAAAGGGAAGAAACGAGTGACAGAGCATCTTGTAATCTGCAGATGCCAACCTCTGAGCTCATCATGCCCCACTGACCTTGATGCTTGCTCTGCTCTACTCACTCATATGATTATAGCTCTAGGGTATACACAAGCTGTCTTCTGCCACCAAACCTGGCAGTAAGCTGGTTCCCAGCAACAATAGAAAATGAAGAAATAAAGGGACTGCTAATGAGAGAATCTCCTCCCATTTTCAGAACATTTAGAACTTCATCCTATTTATGCAGTACATCTCCCTAAACATATTGTTTGTTACATTTTGCAACCACTTCTGTAGTAGTGCCACTGCTCCAGGAACTTATCTGTGTCTGTATGTTTTGTCTCTTGGTAGAAAATGTCCCTACAGAGCTGCGTGACCCCTTCTACTGTGACCAGTATGAGCAGGAGCACCTTAAACCACCTGTCACGCGCCTCCTGCAGTCCTCAGAGCTCTACTGCCGCACCTACAGCCTTTTACTTGGGGGCACTGGAGCCGAGGCACAGCCCAAAGACAACGTCGCCCTGGTGCAGCTCCTCACTCAGAGAGGCATAGTCTCCAAAGACCAGGACACACCAGTGACTGATGCAGACCTCCGACATAAACCCATCAAAATGGTAATGTTATAGTTTGGTTATAGGAACAGTAAACACATAGTCTGGCATGCAATTCTGTGGGTAGTGGCCTGCATGTATTGATTCAAGGAGATGATAGAACTGTTGTTTGGGTAGAAACTGCTTTATGTTTGTCTATCACCCTAAGAAGTGAATGTCTCCTCCTGTGGAACCACATGCTCTGCTATCCGACAGTCTGTAGAAAAGCAGAAGAGGCAGAGTGGGCTTCATTGTTGATATAGGGGCTTGTTTATGCTTTGATTCTAGGGATTAAAGGACATCAAAAAGACCCCCACTCACCCAATCCTACCCCCATCCCCCTATGCTGCCACTAGCTGATCCTAGGGGATGAGTGGATCCAGCTGCTAGGACTAGGGCAGACATGAGCCCTTTTTTAATAGAGATCCTGCAATACTGCCGTAAAGATGACCTGTCATTACACCGGCTTTGCTTATTTACACTGAACCAAACAACACTGGCATAATGCTGCCCCAGTGTATGATTTTTAGATAGCATGCCGGTGTTTCGGAAGCGAGAGGCGTGACGTATAACACAGCAGCATCTAGTGTGATGTATAACATACGCGTCAATGATCTTGTCCTCTGCTCGGAGGGTAAGGAGCTCCCGGACCTCGTTGTCTCCCCAATATGCAGACATTTTTGGTTGCTGTAGGTTAGCTGCTAACTTCTTCTTCTTCATCAAAATGTCACACCCCTGTCCCATCCTCCCGCCTCCCCCATTTTTTTTACGTTGATTTGGCTCTGTTACTACCTCCGCTGCCAACTTAACGGTGGAATAACAATGCTACCCCATTCCGTGTTTGTACATTTTAGCGAGGCGGAATAACGGTGCAACATTCCTTGAACAGGCTGTATAAAAGGGGCTATGGTGACACAAGGGAGGACTACTTTAATTCCAGGGTGTGAGAGGTGAGAGTCTAGATTCAATAGATGGTCCAGATCAGTTTCAGAACAATAGCTAAACAGTTCTGTTGAAACTTTAGATACTGTGTTGAAAGAATACTGTGGGCTGGCTCAGTGAGGTAAATCAAGAGAAACTGGTTTGTCCTCTTAGCTCTTGACATTGGATCACTCTCTCTCTCTTTCTCTATCTCTTTAGTACACACATAATATAGTCCTAAATTCTCAACGTATTCCTACAAAACCTTCCTTTATACTGATTATTATCATCCTCAAAAATGGCATATAACTGCATTTACTCAGCCACCTTGCTTCATGCACATACACACTGTTTTTGAAAGCTAAGTAGGGAGTCTACAGGGATCTGTATGGATAGTGTTGTTGTTAGGTGAAAGCTGTTTGCTCCACTGCTGCTGTCTGCTGGCCACTGCAGCAGGTGCGGCACTGCTGGTGCTCTTGTGCTTGAAAAGTTGTGCATGCATCTGTGACATTTTCTAAACTAAATAGCATAGAAATTGTGTGACAATTGGCAGTAGAGCCTGGTGATATGGGCATTTGGATGTTGATTAATGTAATGTTGTGTTATAGCTATATCTAATATGAAAAAATAATGTAAATACTGGTAAAGTTTTACTTTTGGAACCAGACTGATCAGTTGTTTTGTACAGATAAAGTTGAATGGCACAGCACAGGAAGAAAGCTGGTACGGACAGAGTGGAGAAGGTTCCTTTAATGGGAATTTCCTTTCTGTTTATTATTACCTAGTGTTTTGCCTTATCCTGTACTACCTCTACTATGTAAGTCTCAGTATCTTTCAGTGTTCTGCCATCCATTTCAGCAATTCTCAATTCATGGTGCGTTGGTTTATTGTTTTGCTCAAATCTACAGCCTAGGTATGTGACAAGCACCATCCTCTTGCACTGAATGTGAGGTCATTATAGTCCTCCTACTAGAGGTCTGCGCAGGACTGTTTTTTCTAAACTCCACACCTGCTTGCCCTTGTAGGATTTCTGACAATTACCACCTACACCAACAGATGTGGCATTTCACACGAAGGCTCCAACAAGGCATTCGATGGCAAAAATGTTTTAAAAAACACAAGCATGAAATATTAAATAGTATCATCATCTGTATAGTATCATAGTATCATAGTAATGACTACAATTTCATCATCACCATTAACACTACAGCACAAGCAATAATGGTGTAATTACCCAGTAGATCTCATGTATGTTGTTGCTGTAATTGAATGAATTTTTCTGCTTGCGTGCATCTCAATTCTGGGCACTGTTTCCAGGCCAGACCATGGACCATCTCAGCTGTAAATCCTAATCATTAAACTCTTTTTTTTTTTTTGGCTGTTACTGTTAATGCTGCATTTGCTGTTTGCTACTTTGGAATATGAGCCTTCCAGTCGCTGCTTGGCCCTAGGCAGCTCTCTGAGCTTGTCTGCCGCTGACTGGCACTGTGTAGCTACAGTGTGGCAAGCAAAGAAAGTGGGTCATGCTGCAGCAGTATTAGAAGGATGGAGCATCAATGTGGGTCTTGGCCAGTAAACGGCTTTGGAGCAGCAGCAATCTGCTGCAGCACTGCTGTATATTAAAGCTTCACATATCTGTGTCAGACAATAGGATAACATATATTGCATGTACATAAAAGTGTGTTGAGTCATGCTTGTCGCTGACAAATTAACACTACTGCCAGTTAATCTGCCAAGTCATTAACTATTGATGACTTTTCACTTTGTTATTGATACATAACACATCTTACATCTTTGCTGTTCATTGCTGATAATTGTGAAATTTGGCTCATGTATAAGTCCAGGGATGTAGGTTAACCCTAACCCATAAAGATGCTGGTGTTGGCTTGGGTTGCTGTACCAGCATCAGTACAGAGCGCCAATGACCTGCTCTCTATAAAACTACACAGTCGCCGCTATGATCAAAGTAGGGCAAAACCAGACACATCATAGCTCACCTAACACATATAAAATTGTACTACAGTAATTATTCTCCTCATCAAACTGTACGTTGCTGTTACAGGCAAGAAGGATTTGCTGTTTGTCCCTGCTTCTAGACCTTGAAGTGTCTCAGTTAATAGTTAGATTCAAAAATATTCAGGAAGAAAATAGATGGTGTGAGCTGTGTGATCTGGGACAAGTGGAATATGTGTCCCATTTTCCTCTGAATTATATGTAATATGAGAGGGTCAGGTCTAAAATGAAATATTTCATTGATATATGTTTTGCGGTGATAGTTACCGCAAAACAAAAAAACCAAACAAACTTTAAACCTTAAGAAAGTGTAGGTACATTGATTTGGTTAATTAAATACTTAGATAAGTATTGATGCATATGCTTTTGCCCTACTTTGAGAGTGTGTGCAGAGGGTATGAAGTTGATGAAACAGTAAGTCAATGGCACAGCTCCTGCTACCCACACTTGCACCAGGGTCTTTACAGGCCAGGCTTATCCTGAAAGGAAAGCTTTGTAGATGGCTCATCCTTGGGGCTCGGCAATGGAGCCTCCATCTCCTACTTTGAGTGTGTGTGTGTGTGTGCCCCCACTGGTGTGTGCCCCCACTGGTGTGTGCCTGCCTGTCCGCCCGTCCGTCCCCCCACTGGTAGCTGTCCTTCTGGTGGTGGCCCAGCCCAGATTAGAGATAATCTGCCATGCAGACTGAACGTCATCATCCACGATTGAATGACACGCCAGAGATGACCACTGACTCACCATGCACCTAAAATGCCTCACAATGTCAAACTAATATGTTACATTTGTTGTTGGTAAAGACAGTAGAATATAATCATAATTATCAATTTCAAACACACATACATTTTGATTACACTAGAGATAGGGGTTAAGCGTTTGTTCCCACAGTGACGAAGTAATTCATGTAGCCATAATGCAGCTAACCCTCTTCCCGGTCCGCTGTTGGTTTTGGATAGGCACTGACACTTTGTCTTAAATCATACTGCTGTGTTGGCAGGTTTCTGGTCAAGTGAGCATCAGTCAGGAGCTTAGTTGAAAATAGAAGTGGCAGACTATCAGAAACGCTAACCATCATCTTACACCATTTGTTCAGCTTTGGGCCTTTTCTGATGGGAAACTAATGTGGAGTAGTAATTATATTATTTACCATATGTTAAACAAGTTTGGTGTAAAGCTATTCTAGACTGGTTTTCCTTGCTTAAGCATACAGTTCATATACACATCAGTGTTTATATAACCATGTGCTTTGAGAGAACCTCCTGTCTAAAATCCTCTGTTGGGCCCCAGACCTGCCTGATCCCCCTGTTTGTCTCCCCCTCAGTAGGCACCAGGCAGGGTGGGGGGAGGGGTTAAGTCATATTTCAGACATACCGGTAATCAGATTTTGCCCTCATCATAATCTCACTTAATGATCTACAAGATGCCTTTGCAATCTTTGTTTGAATCAGTTGTTGACACAATTATGCAAGCAGATTTGCCAAGTAGAGCCATAAAGATTTCATGTTGATGGGGTTGGATGATGGGGTATTCATTTTTCCTGTTTTTGTTACATCGGTTTGAGGGGTGCTAACTGTTTGCTGGCTGGATGTTTCCGAGCAGAGAGCCGGTGTTAAGCCAGGGGCACGGAGCAATGCTGCGCTCAGGCTTGAGTTGAGATGCATTGTGGGTCAGCTGGTTGGTTGTTATGGTGATCTGGCAGGCTCTGTGCTGGCTGTTCATGAGTTGCTCCTCTCTCCCCTCTCATTAGGGAGACTTGTGATTTAGCTTAGCGAGCTCTCCTGGGTCTGCAACGGAAAATCCACTAGCAACCCCCCTTCTTCCCTTTTCATTCTGCAATTTTTGTCATGAATTACCCTCTACTCTCTCCTATGAATAACTACTGTACAGCGTGACAACAGGGTTGACCACTTTCATGAGGTTAGACTTTTTTCTCTCAGTCATCCTGTCTCCTTTCACACTGTGACAATAGCTCCAACCTAGGATTACACTTTGTGGCTAAATGCAAAAATATGTTACTACCTTAAATCACTTCATTTTCATATGGAGTGTGAAACACAGCTACAGGCAGAATTTAGAAGCAGTCTGTTTCTTTTGGCCTCAGAGACCTGAGAACAAAAATGGTTCAAATTAATTTCACATTATCAGTAAGAGTGTTTTTTTATATTGATAAACACTCAGTGGCTGATTTCCACTCGTAAAATCTAATGCAATCCAGCTAAACAGCTCAGCCATAAATCCAACCTTTACGAAGATAAGATTTTTTTTTATTGAAGTTGTAGTTTGCAGTGGTGTTAAACTGGGACTGCATTATATTGAGAGGTGTTTGTAATGGTTTTCCCACCTCACTGACAAACGTGAGGAGGGCAGAATATTAGTAACACATTTCAATAAAAGACAGTCCAGTACAACACCACCACTAACAATGACCTCAGTAATAAGCATAGTTGAATTAACACCTCTTAGAAGGTTTTAAATTAAAATTTGAAATTGGGCTGGCGACTTTCTGTGTGGGGTTTGCATGTTCTCCCCCTGCATGGGTTCTCTCCAGGTACTCTGGCTTTCTCCCACAATCCAAAGACATGTTAGGTTAGGTTAAGTGACGACTCTAAATTGCTCCAGCCCCCCGCAACCCTCTAAAGATAAGCGGATATAGATAATGGATGGATGGAGAAGGTTTTAACAAAAACTGGCCATTATAAGCTTCGTAAAGGTAGAATATGCGGCAGAGCTGTTGGACTGGATTGCATTTGATGTATAGGTGTACCTAATAAAGTGGCCAGGGAATGTATATCACAATACAGCAAATGTATGCAAAATCACACATAAAAATAATCCAATAGATGTTTAATATAATGAACTGTGTTTTGTCTGTTTACATCAGACAGAACTCTTCACACATGCAAAACAATAACTTAAATTTGCTCAGGATCATTATATTTTGGACTACAACATTTTGCTAAATTACAACATATTCATATAATCATAGTATGAAAGTTGATATACTGTATGATGTAATTAAATGTGTGCCCAGCCCTACCATGTTTCAATTATCCCTGGTAAGTAATAGTTAATCTCTAATAGTGCTAGCCCTGAGAAGTCCTAGTTCCTATTATCAGGCCATTTGCCCCCTTCTGTACTGCAGACTTTTCCACTGAACAGACAAGTCATGTCACAGACACACAAGCAGCATCCTTGTCTTGGCAACAGTGCTGGGAGGGCAGGCCAGCCAGGGCCACACAGCTCCCAATGACTGACTGCAGTACACCCAGAGAGCATGGCCCAATGCTATCTGACAAGCCTGTGCTGGCATAGCACGCTCTGCCCGCCCCAGCATCGGGTCTGCCCAGGTCAGCACTTTACATCAGGGTTGAGTAGGCAGACATGCAGACAGGGCTCATGCACGCAGCTGGACTGCCACCAGCCCTCATCTGGGGCAACGTAAGAGGTTAGAGTAGGAATGTCTGGCCTCTGAAGTGGAATTTGTAAGTAGTAAAAGGGAACAGGCACTGATTTGCACAGATTAGGCTCAAAATGGAAGATTGTAGTTTGAAGGAGGTGGCCCCATGACAGGAATGTGTTGTTTGTGACCTGTCTGTCTTCTCTGTTGGCCAGAATTAATTAATGTAACAAGGAGCTTGCAGTTAGCCAATAGTGAGGAGAGAGGGGCTTCAGTACTGTTGTTGGATGTCAGTAATACAGATAGAGGAGACAAAGATAGAAGGATCATACTTTAAATACATTTACTGGATAAGGAGGAAGAGTTGTTTATAGAATATCCTCACAGGCTAATCATTTCCCCCTCCTGTCTTTCTAGCCCTGCAGTCCTGACTTTGTTAATGAGCTATGGTCCCGCTGAGGCTTTCCAAAACTAGAAAGAACTTTATTTACCAGCTACTGTGGTCATAACAGGCGTGCTTGATTTATTGTGAACAAACCTGAGAATTTATTTATTTGCCAGTTGTCTGCATGAATTAAATGCACTTCAAATGGTTGAAATATCTTAATCATTTATAACAATATGGAGGTTAGATATGTACTGTTGGTTGTAGCTCCATGGCACAAATGGAGCACAACTTCTAATGAGCTAACAGGTTTATAGAGTTAAGGCGCTCTCTCTGACTGAGCTGATAATGTTGGCGGTGCATTTTAATGGACTCTGGCCATTAGAAAGGGCTCTGTAATGGCCTCTCAAGGAAATACACTTATGTCTGTTGTTTACAAATGCTTGGGAATGTCAAATATGTGTAAGCAAGAGTGTTATTGTTTGTTTGTTGTATTTGTGTGGAAAAAGCTATATCTGAAGTAGATTTTATATCCATTATGCTGTCTGACAAAAACACATTCATACACCAAAATGGCAGAAAAGACACGGAACACCTGTTTCTTACAGAGAATGCTGTTCATTGTTTTGTTTCCTGGTGATCTAGTTACAACACCTCATTTTATCCTGTAGTCTGTTACTCATGAGTCATACAGAAATTTCACTGCGCAAAAGGGAAGGGAATCATGCTAAAGAGAAGGCAAATAAAGGTAAAGCAGCTGAGGAATGACAGTCCTGGGACACACGTGTTCTCATATTACTGGTCCATTGGTTATTTAATGATTGTACAAACAAACAAAGGTCCAAGGTTCACCCATATCTACTGCTGTGTGTGTTTGCTTGCTGAAAACTCCTGACAGTGTTTCTGCTGACTCACAGCTGGCTTCTGGTGACCTCTAGAGGATGCTGCAGGTAAATAATGGTAGCACTGCCGCAGTTAGAGGTGATCTCAGTTCTGCAGTACGTGGTGCCCTGCTAGAGCAGTAGAAATGTCAGTGTCCAGCGTTATTGTGTTAGCTGTAATTGATTGATGCTGTCTGGGCTCTCTGGCCTTCATGTGAATGGTCCCACCTCTGACAATTCTTCTTCCTTCTCCCATGTGATTGGTGCAGAGTGCTCACCTGGCAGTGATAGATGCCCTGATGGCCATGGGAGCCATGGAGACGGTGACTGCGGTGAAGACATGTGGCTCTGCTGAGCTACTGGGTGGAGCCTCTAGCTGGGAGGATGCACTGCTTCATTGGGTTAATGGGGTAAGGAGCAAGCCAGAGAGAAACAATGTTTGTTTCAAGCACACATCTTTATTGTATCCTGTCAGAAATGACACACTGTTCAGACTTTGATCTTCCTAAGACCTCTGTTGTAAATGATCCAGTGTCTGTTTAGCTACAGAAATAAGGATGCTGTAATTCTTTAACCCACTATGTCTGAAAAGGGCGACAGCACACAGTAAACTGTAGATCTTTGATTTATGTGTGTTAACTATTATGTCTTCTTGGTCATGCTCTCAGTTAAACCAGAAGTTGAGAGAACGTACTGAAGGAGCCCAGAGTGACGCGTCTCAGGCCATTACAGAGCCCCAACCTGTTCAACCCTCTGTGAGTATTGCATTACACATCCAGAGTATTTCTGTCTCTTGTCACACATCATTATATCCAAACACACATGATAATCTGTCTAGGATTATGCACTTACTGCTATAAAAAAAAGCAACCGAAGTGCTGTGGATTAGGCTCATACTGTTGGTTCTGCTGCACTTGTAGGCCTTTACCCGCTCGTACTCTACAAGCACAACCAGTATTGGTTGACACAATAAAACTAAGGATGGCGTCATTGCTTTGTCAACAAGGTTGTCTTGTCATTTCAAGAAAGTACCGTCGTCACAACCCTTTCTCTTGTTTGTCTAGTTCTTCCACTGTAGGCGTAATACCTCTCCTTGTGCTGCTGTTCTCCATTTCCCTGTCTTTCTCTATTTCCTGTCCCTCCTCCTCTCTGACAGTGTCCTACTCGCTGGTACTGGAAACTTGTTCCTGTAAGTTCTCTCCTTTCCTCTGCTCCTTCCCCCTGTCCCTCCATCCCTCAAGTGTCTTCATCAAATTTATCAGCAAATATCTGATGGTCAGGTGTGTTTTTTTTCTCCATATGCTAGTGTGAGAATGCTAGTGTGCATCACCTCCTAGTCTGCATTAAATTGCACGTCATAGCATTAATGTCATAGGGCGGGGCAGCGCAGGGGCGCGAAAGGCATTGTTTGTTGACACAAGTGGTGCATGAATCACAATCGGTACTCAAGCAGGCCTTGAAACTGCCATGTACAACCGGTTTCTCTGGTCCTCTGTGCAACAGAGGTGTGTGTTTGTGTGAATGGCTAAGGGGGACAGGCTTCTAGTCAGCTGGTCCCTGCTGACAGTGGGCTGTTTGTCTATATACTGTATTTGTACCTGAAACATTTTCTCTCTGTCTTGCCTCCTGAGACCCTCACTTGTTCCACTTTCTCCTGACAAAACCTTCCTTTTTTCTGCTATGATTAAGTCACTCCCTTTGCATCTGCCATTTGTCCATTTAAGCTCTCTCTTGTACACATTAGCATGACCTTTATTTGTTATCTTTTCTTGCATTCATACTTCAATTCCTTTTTTAACATTTTCTGTTTTGTATCACAGTGCATATAGACTTTATGATATCTACCCATGTTTAGAAATCCCTAACTTTGTTTTAACATTAACTAATATGTCGAATATTTTTCATATATACATGAACAAAGTACCATGAAGGTCACACTGCATTATCTGATTGTCTTGTTTGTTTGTTTTTGTTTTTGTTGTTTTCAGCTCCGCTACAGGAAGGATAAAATTCAGTCCAAACAAAAGCCTATCTTTCCAGTGGTGAATGAAGTCAAAGACCTGTCCAGTGGTTGTGCTGTTGCTGCAGTCATACATTACTATTGCCCTGGCCTGCTAAGACTTGAAGGTACCAACAAAAATTGTAACCACAAACAGCTTTTTAGTACTTAATGTGTTTGTCAGTTTAACACTTTTTCCTCTCTGTAAGATGTTTGTATGAAGGAGTCCATGTCTGTAGCAGACAGCCTGTACAACCTGCAGTTCATCCATGAATTCTGTGACAGCTGTCTGAAGAGCTGCTGTCACCTGGCACTGGAGGACATGCTGTACACACCACAGGAGCTTCAGGTACTTACATTTACTCTCCTGATCATTAATCGACTGATTGACACAATAAGAAAAATATTGAGTACTGTATTGTCTTCTTAATGCCTGATTTATTATGTGTGGTTTGTTTAGCTCAACTTGCTGAGCTTCCTAGCAGAACTGCTAAATTGGTTTGAAGTACGAAGGCCAGAATTTGTTCAGCCAATAGACACATTAGGTAAGTGTCACCAGTTTGGTGGTCCTGTTTAATCCCACCAGTAAGATCATAACATTGAATATCTGTAAGTCTTATTGGGGATTTTCTTTTTTGTTAGATGGATCCACACCAGTAACACCAAGTAGCTTGAGTGGTAACAGGTACAGAAGCTCTCTGAATATGATTTTGTTTTTGTAATAGTCCGGCAAATTCTTTGGATGAAGCACTTGTTTGAACTGAAAGGTTGTTTCTCTGCCTTACAGTTCTTCCCCTTCTATCTTCAAGAAGCCTTTCCTCCCCATCTCCTCTCCTGCGTCAGGTAAAATTGAGACTGTGTCCTGTCATCATTACATCAAGCTACAGTATTTTGTATATGTTTCTATCATTTTACAATGTGGTTCACCTATTTCCCTCATTCCTTGTTTGTCTTTTAGTTGTGTTTTGTGTTGTGTTGTATGAGTCTTGTTTTCTTATTTGTATGGTATTTTAAGCTTTTTGTACAAGTATTGCTTGGTTGATTTGTGTATCCCTGTGTGGTGTGCATGCCTTTACATGTCTGTGTGTGTGTGTCCCATTGTACTCAGGATCTTTGACTCAGTCTACCTCAATGTCTCATATAGAAGGAGTTGGAAAGACATGGAGCAAGAAACCTCTCAGGTAGGACCCATATATTCAGTACCATTTAAACACTATCTTTTTTACTTATCTTTATTGTACTTACACTTGTTTTTTTCTTTTCAGCCGCCCCTTGTCAGCAGTATCCTTCAGCATTCCTTTTGGCCTGGACAGTGATGTAGACATTGTGATGGGCAACCCTGTGATAACCCGCTCTGTGAGCTCAGACCAACTCAACCCAGCAGGCCAAAACATGACCCGGGTGCCCTACACCCCTCCCGAAGACCTCAGCCATTTGCTGAGCAAACCCCCTGGCCCCAACGGTCCACAGAGAGCTTCATGGGCCACCCAGACTCCCAGTATTCCAAGGTTGGCAGAGGAGAATGGCCTTGCCGCGAGTGAAACAGGAGAGCTGCCTACCATTGAAGAGGCTCTCCAAATTATCCACAACGAGAGCAAGATGGAGCCTCGTTTACACCCCGATGGTGCTCCAGATGGCTTCTACCTCCACTCTCCTGATGACCCTGCTAGTTCTAGACATAACAGCAACTTAGCACCCATCAGCTGCTCTGCCCCTTCACGCTCAGGAATGATGTACCGGCCCACGGGAGAGTCCAGGGAGCCCACTCGCATTAGAAACACCTCTGAATGTTCACGAGATGATGACTCGGTCTTGAGAGACGGCAGTGTGGACTCTGATGCATCAGAAGACCTGCCTAAGGCCCAGTCCACTCCAACCACACCGGCTGCGGGTGCACACTCTGCTAGAGGCCATGGCAAAGAGGTGTCTGACAGTGGTGTGAAGATGACTAGTTTTGCAGAACGCAAAAAGAAGCAGATTATGGATTCTCCCAAAGCCAGTGACCCCTCTTCTCCTCAAATGACCACGTGGGCACAAAAGTCTGAAGAAAGCCCCAGCAAGAGCCCACAACTCAATAATGAGATGTCTGAGCTTGGGGTTCGGCTTGAAGAAAAGCGCAAGGCCATTGAAGCCCAGAAGAAACGCATTGAGGCAATTTTTGCAAAGCACCGGCAAAGACTGGGGAAGAGTGCCTTTCTGCAGTTAAAGAAGGAGCACCGTGAGGATGAAGGCGAGGGGGAAGGAGGGGGTGGCCAGGTCAGCACCTCATCCACAGAAGAAGACCTCTCTCGCTTGACACTGGAAGAAAGGCTAGCTCGAATGGAAGAGGAAGAGCAGCAGGAACAAGATGAGCAGCGCCCCTCAGTGGAGGATGAGGGTAATGTCAAAGGAGGACTTATGCTCAACAAACAGGTCAGTCACTCCAAAGAAAAGGCAGGTACACCAGGAGAGAAGGGCTCTGGGACACCTGGTGAGAAAATGGTTGCTCCTCTAGGGGACTATAACAATGCTGTATCCAAGCTGACTGCAGCTCTTACCTCCCTGCAAAGTGACATGCAGCGGCTTACTGAGCAGCAGAACCAGCTAATAAACAAGAAAGCTCCAGCTTCCAGCAACAAATCCTGGGTCATTCCAGCCAGCCCTAAAACCTCCACCCCAGCCCCTACCCCTGCACGCCTGCCACGAGAATCCACCCGAGATTTCAATTCAGCCTCCTCCTCTCCGTCTCCATCTCGCAAAATCACCAACCACACCACTCCTCCTAAATCTCCTCAAGTCTATCGTAGAGCTCAATCTGTGCCCCCTAAAAGCCCCAAACACCACCAACACAGTCGTCCCTTGGACGTTAAGGTCCCAACCCTGTCGAGGGTTCTCAACCCACCTCAAAACGTGGACCGCATCCCCCACCTTCGTCGTGTAAATCCCTGGCAATCCCAAGTCCAGACTTCGTCCTCATTCTCCATTGGTGACTCTGAAAACCTAGATGAGCTGTGCTCATCTGGACCAACTCTTCTCCCCACGCCTACACTGACCCCTATACCAACTCCCCGTCCTGCCGCAGATGACACCCTGTCAGAGGTAGGCTTTAATGATGATCATAGTATATTTAGCATGGACCTGGAGGCCGAGCCCTTGCATGGTCCTTCGGCTAAGAAGGAAGGGCTTGTAGGTGGGGGCTGCAGCTCTGGTGCCGCATCAGAGTGCTCCTTCGAGAGTGATGTCCCTGCAGGGATGTTGAATGGCAAACGCAGTAGCCTGATAGAGATCTCGCTGTCTGCTCTGCGAGGAGATGTGGAGGAGGATGACCAAGTACCTGATGCTTTCTCTGACTCGATGAGTGACCGGACAGAGCCGGAGGCGAAAGGAGGGGTTGGTTTCTTTTTCAAGGTAGGTGACTGATTATTATTACTGTATGTGCCATTCTAAAAATGCTGTAAATGTCAGTTCATTCATGCCCTTGTATTTCTGTTTTTATTATTAGGATGACAAGGAGCGTCCGGAGGATGAGATGGCCCAGCGAAGAGCAGCTTTGCTGGAGAAACAGCAGAAGAGAGCAGAGGAGATGAAAAGACGCAAACTTGAGCAGGAAAAAGAAAAAGAATCAAAGTGAGACCTTTTTTATTCAAATACCTGCATTCATAACCAAATGAAGATTGTAACATTTAATATATTAAAATTGGTCAGGTTTGTAAAGTTTGAAGATTACTGTAGTCACGTTTTTGCTGCATGTGATTGGGATTTATTGATTTATTATTGCCATTACATGTCTGATACATCAGTCTCATGTTTTTATCATTGGTTTTGCAATGTCAATGTCACACATAGAAAGTTTTACACATTATCGTCCTGTACTTTTAGCAAGCCTCAGTGGATGATCATCGAGGGATGGGGGAATAAGAGTGAGGACAGACCCCAGACCCCAGGCACCCCTCCAGCATCACGCACCCCACCAGTAGAGGGGACACCCCAGCGCAGAGGAGACTTCACTAAGCAGGAGTATGAGAGGAGACACCAGCTGAAGATCATGGAAGACTTGGACAAGGTGCTGAGGCAGAAACCCACCACAGTTCGCGGTGTCAAGAAGCAGAGACCCAAGACTGTGTTTAGAGATGACTCCGTCCTCTCTCATAGCCCTGTCAAGGGTTTCATGGGTAAATAGTTCTGATGTTTATAGACACTGGTCTTAGTCTTTGTATGTCCTCATCCTACACCCTTGTATTTGGTTTCCTCAATATAATTTCTTTTTCCATCCCTCTTTTCCTCCTTCTAGGCACCAAGCTGAACAAAGTGTACTCCCACTCAACCATGAACCTGTCCTCCATGGCTAATGACTCTGGAGGCCTGACTGTCAGGAAGTCTCCCAGGTACAGTCACCTGCGCAGTGACAGTGGCTTGTATTTTCTTAATAAATGCTTGGAAAGTGGCAGGCACATAATTAAGCCTAAAACAATGTTGAGATTATTTTAAATCCCAGAGAAATAAAAAATGTCTTTTACACCATGTTGGTAAATTTCCTATAATAAAGTAGAGCTGAGCAATAGTTTATTATAATATTGATATCATTATATGAGGTTAACTATGATTCAGTGGAGTAAAATGAACAGTGGTAGCTGTTATCAGTGTTCAGGGGCAAAGGTGCATGTAACATGTACACACAGCCTCAAGATCTGTAACTGACTTTCCTCAGTAAACTCTTTTTTGACTCCCTCTAGCCGTTCACACTCTCCCTCGCGGCTAATGTCACCAGGCACCAGACGAATGAGTGCTCAGAACGGAGAGAAGGACTGGGAGAATGGCTCCACTATTTCCTCCCCTGCCTCAATCCCGGAATACACAGGTCAGTGATATGTTCCAAACTGAGAGATTATAAAAAATGAATCCAGTGAGCATTGTTTTGTTGGGTTAATGACATTTGGAAATGCCGTGTCTTGCAGGACCAAAGCTGTACAAGGAGCCTAGCTTTAAGTCCAACAAGTTCATCATCCATAATGCTATCACTCGCTGCTGCCTGGCCGGCAAGGTCAATGAACCACAGAAAAACAAGATTGTAGAGGTAAGCCATACTGCTGTGTCAGAGTCCAACAAAGAGGTCCACCCTAACTAGGCTACAAGTGAATGTGATTTCTTGGTCTTTTTCTGTCTCTCCCTCTTCAGGATATGGAGAAGAGCACAGCCAACCACTTCCTCATCCTCTTCAGAGATACCAGCTGCCAGTTCAGAGCAGTTTACACCATGAACCCTGAAACTGAGGAGATGGTACGGCTCACTGGCATTGGCCCCCGGATCATCGCACCTGAGATGGTTGAGTCTATTTACAAGTACAGCTCTGACCGCAAGCAGTTCACTGTCATCCCGTCCAAAACCATGTCCATGAGTGTTGACGCCTTCACCATCCCTGGCCACTTTTGGCAAAAGCGCCCAGGAACTCCCAAGAAGCTTGGCACTCCCAAATAAAAACATACCCAAGATGGGTAGAGATGTTACCATTCAGGGAACCAACTCCCAACTTGACTCCTATTGTCCTCTATTTTGGCCAGTGAGGCACTTGAGATTGTTCATTACCCAGTTAGACTAGCAGTGGACAGTCAACTCTACAGGCCAAGAGAAAGGGCCAGTCACTCACTCATTCAGCCAATGTAGTTACAATAGTTTTCTCTCTTGAGAGCTTCTGATTGGCTCAAACTGGTCTACCTAGATTATAAAATGTAATGCGACTGATTCTGTCAGGATGAAGAATTCTCTATACCTTGCACCCTGCCTCCTCATGCCTTGCCTTACCCTGCCCCCGGAGTCATTTTTGCGACTCTTAGGTAAGAAAAAGAGGGGACAACCACACTGCCTTTGCCCGCACAACAGTATTTTGGGCCAGAGTAGTTCCCGCCCCTCTCAATTCTGCTTGCTTTTCCTTTTGCTGCCTTTTCTTCTTCTTCCAGGGCTCACTTTCTCTCTCCAGTCAACTGAGAAAAATGGCTCAGCTCTCAGTTCTGATAGGAGATCTCAGCTGAAAATTAATAGCAGATAACACTGCTCTCATATGAATGTAGGGCACGCACTAACCACTTATTCCATTCAGGGGTGTTTTCACTGGTTGGTCAGGACCAGAAAATACCACAGTGGGTGGTTTCTCTGTGGGCTGCACTGGTGGTGGCTACTGTGGCTACTTGCACACCTAGAAACTGCCTGTGCCCCCATAGTTCGTGCATTCCACTCCATTCCAACTCCCCTTCAGCTGTAGACATCTGGATGTGTTTTTTTTATACTATTTTGACATGTTTTTGCTGGACAAATCGCTTTGGCTTTTGAAAGCTGAAAAAAGAATGAAATTCATGTGACTTTTTCCTCTTAATTTGCTTTCTCATTTTCAACGTGATGAATTGAAATGTTATCTGAGCTTATCTTGAAAAACAATACTGGAAACATGAAGGAGGGCTTTATCATGTTTATCATTACTTGGATACAGCTCTGTGTGAAAATGATAATCAATGCTGATTTAATATATACTGAATGCTGATTACTTTGATTTTTTTGACAATGATTTGTAAAAAGTAAGTTGACCTTTGTAAAGCTACGAATAAGCTAGCCTGCTGCTCAACTATTAGTGAGATGTATGTTTGAAATGAGAACGAGTGAATGAGAATGAATAGAAATTGTCAAACAGCTGAAAATTGCTGAAACATTTTGTCTAGGGATTAATAAATCCTTTAGGTCACTAGGAGTCTGTTTCCTATTATGTGATTCCCTGTTTGTGTGTCCCCGCATATAAACAGTAGGTTTCTTAATGAAGGATCATTCCGGACTGTAACAGCCCTCATCTTCCCCACACAGTCTCTAGAGACTCCTTCATGTATAACTGGGGAATGTAAAATGCCAAACTGCTTTTTTTTTTTTTGCCAGTGTGTCCATGCTATTAGGAAAAACACTTGACCCTGCAGTTGCTTGTGATCAGGTCAATATCACCACAAAATCTGTGGGAAATTAGCCTTCTTCCCTTCCTTTGCAGTCTTAAGCACTACAGCAGCTGCCGTGGTGCAGCTGTCCTTTTTTCAAATCACTGACTGCCTCTAACAAATGTGTTGTTTGAATGAGATTCCAATGTGAAAAAAATGTCAAGAGCAGCATTTAGGAAAAATGGTAAGATGATTGATTAAAAGTGTGAGTGGAGGAGTGCATACGGAATTGGTGGATGTTTGTATTTATGTGTTTGTAAAGAGTAGTATGTGGTAGTTAAACACTATATTTTGATTCTGTGCAATTTTCCCCTAGAAATCCCCACATCACCAAGAGGTGTATTTATTTGGTTTGCATTAGATGGTGCATTTGATGTTTAGTTTCAAGTTCTACTTAATGTCTTTTTTGGTTAAGATGGTAAGTCACTCATTCATTTCATAGACGTTGTCATAACATTTATGTTGTTTTCTTTCTCTTCTGTTTAAATCTGTGCCAGCACATTATATATGTTGATGTTCATTTCATATATTGACTATCCTTGGCAACTGGACCAGAAAAATAAAAATCCTTTTTAAATCATTGTCATCTATGTTTTTTCATTCCCATCTTTATTTTTCCATTTGCACTGTTTATGTGAATAGAATTTTGAATGTGTGCAGTTGATATCAGTTAGCGCCACTAGCCTATGAGTGAAGGCTGCAGAAACGGTGAAGCTGTGCTGAAAAAGTGACACTGATATGTTATAATGTTGATACACGCTTGAGTTAATTCACTTATGGGTTTAGAATACACATAAGCATATCCAAAAACCAAATTTCTTTATTCATTGATGCATTTTTCTTTTTTCTTTACATAGTTAAATTCTTTCTGCTTATTAAAATACACCATGGTAGTGCTTGGATCTCAGATCTGTCCCACAATACAGACAGAAAAAAACATTTACTGGGCTGTCTGGCTGTGTAATACTGTTAATAATGGGCACTTGGGCGAAGCATGACACAGGTTTAGTAAATGCTCATTGCTGATCTTGGATCACTTCTGTGAAGCTGTAAGGGCTGTTAGAGCATGCCTGTTGACTATTTGCAACAATCATCAATAGTAAAGAGCACAGTTGGGTCTGAAAGGCCAAAAAAGGAGGTACAAAAATTCACAGTAGCAAACTCAGGCTGTGCCACTCTTGTTTCACCAGATACAGCAGCATCTTCTCAGCTGTGCTTGGTGTGCAGCATCTCAGTGAGTAGAGAGTTGCAGGGCAAATCCCCCAGAAGATGGCGCTGGTACAAATACTCCTCAACCTGCAAGCTAATGCTGCGTACTTCAGGCAGCCGGAGCAGCAGCTGGCCGAACTTGTCTGAGTGTCCTGGATGACTGCGTTGGGTGTGCTCCATCAGGGCCCTGTTCACCCTCTCTTGAGTCTGCTCCACCTGCCTGCGGCTCTGCACTGACTTCACATCTATATCAGAAAGAAGATACATGGCACATTCATCATCAATACATAATACATACATAGATACCCACTCAACACCAACAGAAGCTTCATGTATGGCAGTAACATGAAAAGAAAAATGCACAACTAAAAATTCAAAGTTGATCAAAGAGCTACATCTGATCTGATTTGTATCTTCTATAAAAGGTCTAATCTAACTGGATATTTAAAAGGGAAAGCTCACCAGGGTTGAATAGCACCAAGTATTTGAGACAGACAAACTCATGTTTGTCTAACTGGAGTGCCTTCAGTTTGGACACCAGGTCCTGGGTCCTTGATACCAGGCCACTCAGTGTCACTCCTGCCTGAGAGATGATGGTCGACACCTTAATCTGCATCAGAATAAGAGAAAGGTGGTGATCAGAATTAAAGTTTCTGTGCAACCAAAAACAGCACATAATGACATTTTTGATGATCATAAAAATTCCACATTTTGAGCAGTTGATGTCAAACTTTACCTGTTGTCCTGTGACCAGATATATGCAGCCCTCTTTGCCGTAGGTCACCTGTCTACAGAGGTGATCCAGGACCAGCAGCTCACTCCAACAGCTCTGCAGCAGCACCATCTGGTCCTCCACCTGTGGGAAGCATAAAAAAATTGATCTGATGTAGTTGCAAATCAAAGGCTATGACCTTTGACCTCCAGTAAGCACCCAACACATAGCAAAGAATAAATGCCATAGTTCTGTTCACACAGCTAATTAGAGATTTCTACTACTGCAAAAAGGTTTATGTAACTTTATAATTTCATGATTCATCACCTTGAGCTCCTTGAAGAGTGCACTGTTCCTGGCCCACTCCACAAGCCCAAACAGAGTCTGGTCAGCCATTTTGCACATGATACTGAATGTATTTAGGCAGTCATGTTTGCCTCGGTTGGCCTGTTCTCTCTGCAGACTGGCGAGGACCTTGGCACACAGCTGACTCTCATCCTGCTCCCCCTCCAGGAGCTGGCTTAGGAAGTTGTGTGTCAGAGTGGCCGATGAGGGGGTGTCTGGAGTTTGCGTGGGAACCTGGGACAGAGGGGTGGTTGAGCTTGGTGTTGAGCATGGGGATGATGCTGGTGTGCTTCTTGGAGTGAATGAATTGTTCAGAGTTGGGTGCATTGGATAGTTTGCGGGAGCCGAGCTGTAGCTAAAAGGCATTTCTCCTTTCTCCTGGAGGTATCCAGGGAAGGTGCGGTGGTACAGTCCAGGGTAGGGCAGGGAGGGAGGAGTGAGCACCCTGTCTGTGTTCAGATTGCAGTCCAGAAGCATGGGCGCACCCGACTGCCCCATAACAGAGGGATACATGTGGGACTGATGAAAAGCATCAGAGGACAATGGGGCACTTGTGTGGCTGCTCATTAGGTGAAGGTCATTTGGAGCTGTGGGCCTGTGTGTTTGGGTAGTTTCCATCTTCATCCTGTAGGGGGCAGTGTTTGCCTGGTGATACTCCTTTTGCTGTTTCATTTGCCTGTCCCGCCGGTACAAAGGACCAAATTTATTCCTTCCACCTCTCATACGATCTGCTCTTACCGCTGTTGACAGAACATGAAACAAATTATCAAGGTTTTACAACAAGATTTCAGACATTGCCAGAAATTATTTCGTTTAGAAAACGGATAATATGACAACTCCATTTTGAGGGCTCAGATTAGCTCCAGAATACAAAGTCATCATATGTACTCTGGGTCATTACAGTACGGATTTATGGCTTTTTAGATAAGTCATATGGGAGAAAAGAACATGCATGTCAGTGGAACACAAGGCGTGTTGCAATGGAACAGAATACAATTACAAAGGCATGAGTCTATGGGTGTATGTTTCTGTGTGGGGGGTGGGGGCTATTTACTGTACCTTCTCTCTTCATGCCCACTGCCAAACACTTTTGGAAGCGGCAGGAAGGGCAACGTTTCCTCTGTGAAAGGTTCATGGGGCAGCTCTGTTGTTCTGCACAGGTGTAATGCTTGTTATTCTGCACCGATCGTTTAAAGAAGCCCTGCAGAGAGAGAGACTGTAAGCCCGTTGCTTCATTCTCTGCTGATTACAAGACAGTCCTGAGTGACAATATAAAATATGCATCATTATAGTTACAGAAATAATATGTCTAAGTTCTATAGTAGTTGACCATGGCTTTTTGGTGTATACTACAACACCAAAGTTTCTTATGGTACCGTTAGAGAATACATGCTTTTTCATGGACTGTCCAAACCCTATCCCTTACCTTGCAGCTTTCACAAGTGAGCAGACCATAGTGGTATCCTGACACTTTGTCTCCGCAGATGGGACAGCTCTCCTCTGACTCTGGTCTGCTGTCTGGCTCTGTCTTTAACTCCTGAGCTGGAGAATGACACCACAATTACAGTTTAAATGTCAAAATGTACCGTATGGCACAAACTTCTGATACTAAATGTGGCCAATGTGGCACAAGGTGAGATAACAAGTGCTGGTTATTCAATGGATATTGTTATGGTGATGTGCCAAGCTACTGAAAACACATATGTGTGTCCAGAGGATAAATCCTGCTCCAGCCTTCTTTCCTGCTCTCATTTTCTCTTATCTCTATTTCTTTACTTTTAGTAAAATACAGAGATGCCAAAGGTGAGTGGACTTCCCACTTGTATTGTTGTATTTCTTGTATTTCTTTTCTTTTGCATCAGTGCAGGTGATATCTCAAGTCAGCCACAAAGAAGATTCTTAAATAATAATGTCTGGAATGACAACACAAATACTCTCAGATTTCGTAGAAGTAGAAGTACTGTAGAATATTCAGTGGTTGAGTGCTATGCTGCTGACATGTAAGTGTGTCATCTAATGAGGTTTATCGCTCAGCTGTTGAGAGAACAGTGGGCAGTACAGGACCATCCCTCTGTTGCAGACAGTACCTTATCACGCAGCTTGATTTGCTTGACTATGATCACAGATATGAACCTTACATAATTCCCAGCAATCACTGGTTATGACTTCCACAGGAACCAGTCTCCCAAATGAAAATCTGTAGCGCAACGATGAACCACTTTCATGCCTTTACTTGTAAATGTGGATTTCCACATGGACATGATCAGTATACTTTCTGCACTACTTCATAATATAGATTTCCAGACACTGTTATATACATTGATACATTTATAACACTGTACAAATTCAAACATTCAAATATTTTCTGAAACCAGTGCCTGAAAGGGCGCTATCTACCTATCTTGTACTCACATGTTGATGATCCTTCCAAAGTTAACAGATCCTCTGGCTGGTTGTCAGGGTGGTGGACAAGAGGCTGGGGCTGCTGTGGGTGATAACCAGGTAGGTCCATACTGGTTGATGGGACTTCAGAGTCAGTCCAGCCTGATCTTCATTGTTGCAGAGATCAGGAGACCAGACAGACACTGCAGGAGTGCCACAGAAAGGCCAGCAGGCAGGCCCAACAGCCCCAGTGGACTGATGGTTGTTTGAGGCCCACAAGTGGACTTCGATCTGTAGTGAGTGTCATAAAACCTCTCCTGACTGGCACTCCTACCCCGTCAGTCAGTCAGTCAGTCAGTCAGCAAGCTAGCCAGCCAACCAGTCCCTTCATGGAAGACAGTCAGATATCCACCTGCTGGAATGTTAGTGTAGTGAATTCACTCAAGTATCATTGAGCCATCCTGGAGCTCAGCTGATAAGATAAGAGTCCACTGAAAAGCGTTGTTAATCACAGTCAAATATTACAGCCATTCAGATTTCATGTTAATCCCTGCATTAATATTATTACATATTGTAGAATTGGAGTTAAATGCAGTGGTGGAAGAAGTGCACAGGTCCTTTACTTAAGTAAAAGTACCAGTACAACAATATAAAAATATTCCATTATGAGTAAACTCATGCAGCAAAAATCTGGTCCCTGTGAGGGATATGTTGTTAAACATGAAATAATTGGATTGTTGATACTGATGCATCAGTGTGTAAATAGCATTTTACTGTTGTAGCTGGTTGAGTGGAGATAGTTTTAACTATTTTATAACCAGTTGGGCAATTTAGTCCAGTGGCTCCCACCACTGGGGTCCGGCCCCTCCAAAGGTTCACAAGATAAATCTGAGGCATTGTGAGATGATTAATGGGGGAAATAAGACAAAATAAAGCTCAGCTGCACAATGTGTATTTTTATTTTTTTTTACTTTTCACTAATATTTGCCTTTTTGTGAAATAATGGAAAATCTGACCTCATTGGGCTTTGGACAACTATTTAAATGAAACCATCTAAGAGGAGGAGGGTAAATCACTCTTTATTATAACTGTTAACAACTGATAGACATCTGAAACATGAGACAAAGGGCCCCAACTGCATACTTCTTTTTAGTCGGGGTTAACAGGCCAAGTCAAGTCACTTTTATTTATACAGCCCAAAATCACACATTTGCCTCAAGGGGTTTTAAATTAAGGGGTATTGTATTTCATAAGCTGATCATGTGTTTTTTATGTAAAATGTTAACCTGCAAAGTAACTAGTAACTATAGCTGTCATATAAATGTAGTGGAGTAAAAAGCACAATATTTGTGGAGAAGTATAAAGCAGCAGAAAATGGAAATAGTCCAATAAAGTACAAATATCTCAAGACTGTTGTCACTTACAGTACTTGAGGAAACATACTTACTTTCCACCACCGAATTTAACATCAGCTATTCATTCTTGAGTAAAATATAATTTATACACCTTAATAATGCATTCAAGGAAAGGATGGTAAAACTCAAAAACTTTGCTTTATTCAGTATAATACTATATTATCCCATTTGTGAAATCAGAGACTGTGATTATATTGCTCCACCTTCCCTGCCAAAGCTTGTGATGATAAGGTGCCATTCAACAACCCAAATGGTACAGGCTGATTTGATGAAGCTCACAGTGACGTCAAAGCGATAGGGCAGTTCAAGGGCGGATGGTTATGACACCTGCACATTAACTTATTAAATATATTATGACATTCATCAATAAAATAAGTATATATACGCCTGTTTGTTTAGCCTCTGACACTATCTCTCTTCTTTCAGAAGGTAGTAATGGTATTCTTGAACTTAATAGTGCCATCTGGTGGTATTGTAGAGTAACATTGTTCTAAACTGGAGTGAGACTGGATTATCTTCCGCAGGCTTCATATATTGTTAAACCAGCTGCTTTCAACACATTTTAGGATAGATCCAAAGAAGAGGCATTTGATGGGTTAAGAACAACCAAAAGAAATCACTGCAAAAGGGTAACTTTATTGAATATAATGGAAAACCATCAGGCAAGCTAGTGTAAAACCATTGTCATAAGTAGTGCATGGTGTATTCAATTCATTCTAATTCATAACATTTTTCAAATCTGTCAGGCAGGTTATTTATATGACACATTGTGACTTAAAGCAACGTCCAGCCACATCATCTCTCCATATACACTGTCTGCAGTAAGCTGTCATTGCACAGGGCTCATAATATTCAAGAGAAAGGAGAAGACTCCAATTCCTCACTGCTGGAACACACCGGGTCATCCTCAACGACAAACCACACCTCATTGTGCCTGTTAAACAGCGTCATTGGACTGCAAGAAACAAATGCATGCACACACACACACACACACACACAAAATAATTTATTTATATATACTTTTTTCTTTGGGCTTTTTAAGTGTTTTTCTTTCTGATTATCACTGAGAAAAGATGGTGATTTGTTTACCTGTTATATCCAACACCATAGTGGAAGCCCGTTTTGTATTCTGCACCTACTGAGTCAAGGGCAGAGGACAGACTGCTAGCTTTGTTTTTGTCAGAGATGCTCGACATCCATCCACCGTAGCTCCGTACATACACTTTCATATCTGGCATGTCATGGATGTACACCTGCAAGTCAGACCAAAGTTTCATTATCTGCCAGAGCTGAAGGTAGACAGAATAAATTCAAACATGATCATGGCAATTATGACTAAATGAAGGTTGATGTTTCTTTCTCTCTTTTTTTGCCTTGTTTTGTCAGAGAAGTGTACCTTATTATCAGTAGGTTTGGGGGTATTCTTCTGATGCTCAACTGGCAGCAAGAAACTCATTGTGTAGACACCCATTTCCCAAAATTTCTTGTCAGACACTTTCACAACAACAGGAGCTGTCATTTCAATTTTCACTCCTGAAGGTAAACATTCAGAAAATACAACAGTTTTTTAGAAATAGGAAAAACATAACAAACATCAAATGTTCTGACTTGAATATCCAATAAAACTGCCAAACTATCTCTGCTCTATGATTACAACTAAATACAGTAATTATAGGTTGAAGGACATTTTAAATTTAGCTGTACCACATATTCAAAAAGAGACTGGAAAACTGGTTCTAAATACTGTTCCGTACGAACTGAATAAGTTACAAAACATTTTGCAAGTAAAATCTCTAACTTCTTTTGAAGACTTTAAAACATTATACTCAAGCATTTTGAATGCTACTTATAATTGTGATTCTGTAATGTTGAAACACTGTATTGTGTATGTAAATGGTGGGCAGTTCAGATTTTTCACTGATACTGTATACGTTTATTTTTGTGCACAAGCCTCTCCTAAAAATGAGACGACCTGTTTCAATATAAGATTACATCAAACATAAATTTATAAGTGGATGCACACACACACACGTACGCACCATTCTCGTTGGCACCAGTGATGTATTCATACAGTCGTCTGAATGCTCTCATTGCTGCAATGTCCATGAAGAAGGATGTCTCATCAGTTGAAACCCATCTCACAGAGTCATAGTGACGGACCTGAGGGACATGAACAAACATGGTGGGGTGGGCTTTTTGAAAGTTTCTTGCACCTGAAATGTAAAACAAATAGGTTTCTCTCTTGCTCAGACACACTCACCTCATATTCGTCAGTCTCACAAATCAGATCAAACAGCAGGCATTGTTCTGTCTCAGAACAGAACTGTAACTGAGATGAGTTTCTGTGTAATTAGAGTGGAAACTATTAAAAAAAGGCACAGATGCAGTCATTAAGAGGTATACAAGGTGATCTGTGCCTGGATGAAAAATGTGATTAGTATCTTCAATTCCTCGTATAACCATCAATCTACTTTATGAGTTTGTGATCTACTGATTAGTAATTTTCTAATTTGACTTGTGGAGGTAACAGCACTTCCACTTCTCTGTAATTTTGGTCAAATGCAGTAATCTAATGGGGATACATATGGATTAAATTCAGGTTTCTTACCCTACTCTGGCCTCAGCTGTTAGCACCAGCAGAAAGCCAACAAGCCCAGAAAGATAAATCCTGAGACACACATATAGGAGTGTTTTCACTCAGCACTAAAACTTAAACAAGTTTTTACACAACATTTGAGCTTAGTTCATACACCTAGAAATTTCTATTCAATGATTTTCATCTAAGACAATCTGGACAGTAAAATAGTACTTACATCGTGGGAGAGTGTTGGGTTCCGTGCATTCAAAAATTGTATGTTTTCAGTCTGGTCCAAAGCCACTTTTTATTCTAACTCTGGTTATGAAAGGAAAACTGGCCACTCCCTGAACCCATAACACAAACCAGACAATGGGAACCCAAAGCCAAAACAAGAACCATTATGAAACACAGAGATGCACGTTTGACTGTGTGTGTGTTTTGTAACCTAAATAATATCTCTGTGATGTGGATGATCTGAGGTGGTCAAGAAGATCTAGTTTGGACTACTCTGTGCCAGTGGGTCAACACAATATCAGAGACACTTTAACACAACCCAGTACAACAGCACTGCAACGTTCAATGCTCAGTTTTGGTTGAAATTGTCAGAGATATCTTTTTAGTGATTTTTAAAAACATCATATAAAGGTCAGCTAGAACTACCCATGTTGTTTTGTGTGTATGTTTGTGTGCCTGTGTGTGAATGTGTGCATAATGACTGTAAGAAGAGGCATATAAGTGAGAAACAGGTACTCCTAATCTGGCAGGCTGCATCATCAGGTGGTACAAATTGTGACAAAACATCATGTGGCTCACGTTTTTACTCTCAACATGAGAGAAACGCCTAGTTCCCATGCAATATTTACCACCACACTGTACAGAATGTCCTTAATGACCACCCTGGCTCTGGTATACACAGCCAGACAGAAACAAACAAGTGGAGCGAAATGATGGACTAACTAGGTAAGAATTCATGTCACAAGAGAATTACTTATATTGTCCCTTTTGTTGGCACAGACAACATGATACCTGTTTTGTCCCAAATCCCTAAAGTTTGCTCCTTTTTCAAAAAAATGCATTCAACCATGAGACAAAAGGTACAATCACACCCATGTGCACAATAGATGAGAGAGTTTTGGTGCAAAGTAAGGCTACACTGAAAATATTTTTTATCAGTTACAGTCAGTTACAATTTAAATTATAATCCTGAGTAAAAAGTTGATTTTAAATGATCACCATAACTGAAAAAAGACAAGCATATCAAGCATGCAAAAAAAAAAAAAAGAAAGAAAAGAAAAAACAAATTGCTCATTTTCTTCTTATCTCCAGACTGCCTTTTTTGGAACATTTTTTGATCAATGGGAAAAAAATAAATAAAGGTATGCCATCTCTGAGATAAGTAACTTTGGAAGTTGCCTTAAATATTATATCTTATATTATATTATTTTTTAAGTGGCTTGTATGAACAAGTTTGAACACTTTCTGATATCAACCATCTAATGTTACAAGTATTGTTTGAAATTCTACTATAAGCACATACTGCACCATTAACCCCCCCCCCCCCCCCCAATCTTTTTAAGGACTTCATTATGACTATTCTGTAAATGAACACTGAAAAGGGGTAATGTAACCTGAGTAGAGCAGCAGCTTAGAGTTTAAAAATGTTCTTCTGTATGACAAAGCATACAGGACGACATAAGAAACCCTCCCTCAGGCCTCACTCTCACGCGTTCTCATTCTCAAGTGTCACAAAACACACATAGGCCTACTGTACATCACTGGTAAATAAACTCTTTATGACATGCTCGTATATGTCGGTTATAATATAGATGCTATCAACAATAATGATTAATCCTAAGGCAAACATGTGATATTGTTTATGTGAATGGTGCCACAAACCTGCGGTCATGAAAGCAGCGGTTATTCTTACAAAATTCATCTGGATCTTGAATGCATTTATATCTTGCTAGCAAGCAAAATGAGTCGCAAACAAAGGCATATTCGGGCTGTTGAAAGTGTGTTTAAATTACTGTTTACTTTTGTGCTTCCGGTTGGCAGTTTCCTTACCTCCAGCGTTTGTACTTAAGCCCCGGCCCAATGTAAACTCCACGGTTGGCTCCGTGAAGGTTTCACAAATAGCGGTAACCGTTTTTGTTTGTTTTATTTTGATAGTTTTTACCGGAAATAGCAGCTAACTTGAAGCTAACTAACAATTGACCCATGGTGGGTTGACCTGACTGAATTAGAATCATGAGTGTTCACTGCCCTCCAGTGGTCACAGTGAGGAACTGCAACACTAAATAAAGTTCCGCGTCAAATCGGTATAATCGTTAATAATATCATTATTTTTATATTGACTTAATATTAGTGTGATTATTAAAATAGCTACAGTAACATAACATTCTATTAATAAATCCAATTTTCTGGTGTGTAGACAAGTCTACCCCACTACAGGGTAGGTAACATTAGCCTATATAGCCTACTGGTATAAAGGCAATATATAGCCATGCTAGAACAGTAATGTATCTGGGCAAAAAACGAATAAACTACACGATCCATACTGGCAGTGATGCAAATTTGATTGACAGATTCGCGCCAGCTCATTAAAAATATATATGACACATAAATACTAGAAATAGATGCTGGAGAACTCACATAAAGGCCATGTGTGCTCCAATATGTATGCTCCAGTGTCTTATGTTACTTTGGGTAGTGTATATGCAGTGCCCAGGTAAAAAGCTACGATCAAGTGCCTCCTGTATTTGATTAATAAACGAGCCAAACCTGCTATGACACTGTCTATCTATGTTTTATATCTATGGTTGCCTTGCTAACAACACTACCACATCCAAAAGTAAACTACATACCGGTAAGCTACTCACTATCTTCTTTACACACCAAAAGTGTAAATTTATTGGACTGCATTAGGAATTCATTGTTTGACAACAAAGTGTACATCATTATTTACAGTTTTTATTTGTGTATCTACCTTGTTGTGTAGCTAACTGGCAGTTGACTCGAGTGTGTTCACTGCCCTCCAGTGGTCACGGTGAGGAACTGCAACAATACGTTTGTACTCACTGATAATCAAACAGCATAAACCCCTACACCATGTAATGCATTAAAAAAAACTAAAATACCAGCTTTGTGAATAGCTCCTTTTATTTGGCGATAGACTGAATATTAGGAACCGAAAGGTTCATTGTAGATGTTGGTATTGTGTTCGCCTTGACGCTAGGTGACACTTCACTGTATTTAGATTCATGAGTCTTTACTGCCATCTTGTGGCCACAGTGAGGAACTGCAACACATTAAATTCGTTAGAGTTAATATTAATCGCATACTGCCGGAATATACTTCCGGTACATACTTTCAAAATTAAGTGACAGAATTGAAAAGCAATGTACATATTATTATCACTATTAACGGGTATCAATACGAGTATTCATACGATAAGTACTAGTGATAATGGTATCTGTATTATTAATGTACTTTGTTATTAAACAATATGAACGGCACCGTGTATATATATCTCAGACCCCGGTGCTCCGGTTTTCCTCCGAGTCTAAAGACATACGGAGACTCTAAAATAGATGATGATGTGATGTCTGTGATGTGCTGCAGTTTTTAAGGGAGTCGTTGTCACTTAAAGAACTACAACTCCCACGTACTAAATCGGCCTATGTGACCCATTTAGGTAATCGCTGGGTTTATGTAGCCGCATGTCCCGTTGTGACTTGGTCGTGTCCCTCCTCTCTGAATGCTGCAGTAACGTCAGTTTATCGATCCGGTGGTTTAGTACAGCCTTTGTTTCGCATATCTACTGCTGTGGAGGACGCGCTGCTCATTCTACAGGTTGGTAGACTACAACGCCAGCTACAAGCAGACCTAGGCCTCTGAGTCTGGACTTGGTTGTGGTTAACTCGTCCTGTAGGGATTTACAGCGTCTTCAATACTCACAGTCTATAGTGACCTTATTGTATATTTTATCCCCATTGCATCACTGCAATTTCTGTTCAATTTGGATGATATTCAGTAGTGGGAAGTAACTAAGTACATTACTCAACTGTGCTTAACCACAATTTTGAGGTACTTATATTGATTATCATCATTTTATACTATAATTCTACTTCACTGTATTTCAGAGGCAATATTGTAATTTTTACTTCACTACATTTATCTTACAGCTGCAGTTTCAAGTTACTTATAAAATCTGATCCACTGTTATAGATTAAATTACCCAGAGGTATAAGTGGTTAAATTTAGCTCCACCTCCCTGGAAGCAAATCATGGCCATAAGGATTTGTACTTATAAGCAACTGAATACCTCATTTTTAAAATGTAATCACTATTGAATACTTTGTTTACCACTGAATTTATAGCACTGAAACAATTTACCTCGAAAACCATCTTTATTTTATTTCAGGTATATGTATAGAGTATCTATATGTATCTATATTCTATATGTATAGAAAATTCAAGCAGCCAATATTCAGACTCTAAAATTCAAGATTAAAATTCTGATCTGAACATCTGTGATACCAAGGATAATCAGTCAAGCCAAACTGCAATATTTAACTCTGCTTACACTAAGGTATCAATAATAATACAACAATAATATGATAATAATAATATAACAGTATGAATGGGCCATTCTGTATAATGAATACTTTTACTTTTGATTTATTTTGGTGATAATATTTATGTACTTTTACTTGAGTAAAATTGTTGTGCATCTCAAAAATGTGACACTTGACATACTGTACGTTATCACTGCATAATCCTGTTACAGAGTTCAAGCCTCTATGGACAAAGCGCTAAGCCTGCTGTTGTAGGCAGCTAAACATTCCAGCATACACAAATCAGATTACAGCCAATATAATCTTTGAACAAATACCAAACAGGCCTCAGTGGTGCCTCACAGCAAGTCAGTGAGAAGCCAACGTTTGTTGAGTTTTGATTTAAATGAATTGTTTAGAGAAAAAAACTCAACCTACAATCCTCTCACTGCTAAAAACAGTTCAAATTGTTGTAGTAGACATGCTAGACCACTGCATAGTGAGGTGGTTTAGTTTTCCTATTTATGTGTGGTAAATGGCCAAATGTGACATTAAGACTGACTTTTTGAGGTATTTTCTGTGGAAGTGCAATTGAATTACATTGGAAACATCAAGCTTAAACATATGGATTTGATATCAGCTCACAGAGAAAACAAAGGCTTCTTAGAGGACTAATTTGCACCAGCATTCAGTGATCATGCAGGGAGGAATAAAGATGATAAATAAATAAAAGAGAAGCAGAGATACCAATTGCCTCCACTTACAGTAATGCCATTAGACCATAATCCATGCATGCAATGCAATTCTTGTTTTCTATTGACTGGAAAATCTTGGACTTTTGTTGTTACCATGCTTTTTAAAAACACTCTCACGTCAATTTTCATGCACATTCTCTGGGGATTTTTAAATAGCGTTCAATGCAAGTAATCAATCAATAACTGAAACAGATGTACACATGGCACATTCGGAAAAACGGGTTCACCAAAAAGTGAATTACAACACGTAATCACAAAATGATGTCTTTATTGTACAGACTGGTGTTGACGGTGATATAATATTGTGAGAGGAATATTCCTTTGATTAAATTCCCCTGTTCACAGCATTTTTTTGACTGAGCAGTCAGGATCCTCCTGAGCCTTGAGGTCAGAGGTCAAAGAGCCATGGGAACCAGGAGGGTGCTGGTAACTGGGTGCTCCTCTGGTATTGGCCTGGCTGTGGCTGCACGGCTGGCCAAGGATGAGCTTAGACGGTTCAAAGGTCAGCCATTCACTCTCCTCAACAGAAAAACAGTAGATGATAGAAATAACCACAGCCACTGACAGCCAGTGTATTCATTGTTTATCTGAGGCAGTGGTTGCCACAATGAGGGATCTTAGGAAACGGGGGCCGTTGGAGAAAGCGGCAGGTGACTCCTTAAACAAAACCCTGGAAATCAAACAGTTAGATGCCTGTTGTGAAGCCTCCATCAGAGAGTGTGTCAACAGCCTGCCGGAGAGACGGGTGGATGTTCTTGGTCTGTCTCCTCTCATTCACATATTTTCTCATTGACACTTTTAAAGTAAATTCAAGACCACTCCACAAGCATATAATAACATAGGATACTCTGTTGTTATAGTGAACAATGCTGGTGCTGGCATGATTGGACCACTGGAGTGCCAAAGTATCGCTGCCATGAAGGAGCTCTTTGACACAAACTTCTTTGGCCTGGCACGGCTGGTGAAAGAGTTGCTGCCCGACATGAAGCGGAGGCAGAGCGGCCACATTGTGGTGATGAGCAGCGTCATGGGAGTACAGGGTGCGTTTGTTTGAAATTACAGAAGAAGTTAACAATTAAAAGAGAGTTCAGAGGTTGCTAACAGGTTTCTTTATGTTTCTACACAGGGCTTCTGTTCAATGACGTCTACTCTGCCTCCAAATTTGCTGTGGAAGGATTTTGTGAAAGTCTGGCAGTGCAAGCAATGAAGTTTAATATCAAGTGATTACATGTCCTGAAAAATACATTAGCTTTAACTACTTAATGCAGCCGTCCACAACTGAAACTTGATTTATCAGTAAGCCCACAGCGGTAAGATTTTTACTACTCGTTGACTGTCATGGAACAGTGGTCCTATATGTATCTTTTTTATATCTCTGTCACAAGGACGACTCTAGTGGAACCTGGCCCTGTGGTAACAGAGTTTGAAAGGAAAGTGTACGAGGATGCTGACAAGATGGATCTATCAGGGACAGACGAGGAGACCGTCAAAATCTTTCGTGAAGTTTACCTGCCGTACTCTAAAAAGATCTTCGCCTCATTAGGCCAGACACCAGAGGAAGTGGCTGAGGCAAGTGATGACAATTAGGTTTCTATTCCTGTTTAAAAGGTCACTAAAATTAATTGGTTTTGCTGGTGGAAATGCATAATGAGAAAGCCCCCTCTGGTGTTCAAATATTTTTGTTTTTATTATTCAGCAAACCATTAAAGTGATCACAGCCAAGGAGCCTCCTCTGCGCCACCAGACCAACCGCCTGTACATGCCCATGACTGCACTGAAGCATGCAGATCCGACTGGTCGACTGCCCCTGGACACCTTCTATAAGATGACCTTTAAACATGGCAGCATGTTCAATGCTGCTCTGAGGGTGCTGCACGTGCTCCAGAGGAGGGCAGAGAAGAAATAAAGATTTTACTGTCAAGTTGCACAGACTATAAATGTTATTCTTAAAGAGACAGTGATTGACTGTGGTAGCTACAACATGGCACGGGCCATATGATGTTGTCTGTACAATAGAGTTACTATAAAAAAATAAGGTTAATTCCTCATGTACTGTAATATGCACATAATATTTATGGACTCTATTGGTTTGTACAAGTAAATACTGTATAATAACAGCAATGTGAAATATAAGCACTCTTCCATTTTATGTTCTCATTAAGTAACAAGATTATATGTTTTACTCTTAATTTTAAGGAAAACAAGAGCAAGGCAATAAAAAGAATACAAAAATCATATGTTTTATTGTACTGTAATGATTCTAACAAAGAAGATTTGGTGTAATCTTAATACTAGTAAAGTAAGGAATATTGCCATGCTGTATATGATTTATCCTACAGGCAGACAAACAAATAAAATAAATAAGTAGTATATCATGAAATAAAATAAATGATCCATCATAAAAGAGTAATTTTTAAATTATTCATTGCAATGGCTTTCAAAGAATATGTATATCCTTTCTAAGACACCCAGTTGATTTCAATCCCAAAAGGTTAGCTGTCCCATGAGTAAAGACCGTTGGTGTTGACACTTCTCCACACCACCATCCTCCCAGGTAGGTCTCATAACAGTTTGAAGAACGAGTGTCCTGGTCTTTGTCAAATGTGAGAACTCCTGACCATCATTAGTGAATTTCCGGAGAAGAAAACGAAAATTGTTTCAAGGTGTTAGGGATGTTGTAATGGCTATAGGGTACTACCCTTGCACTCCTGAATTACACTTGTACTTTTGGTGTTGACACAGACATTGACTATTTCACAATCTATTAGTCTCAAAAGCTCCTCCATCTTTGAAGCCTCTAAAACCAAGCTTGAGGCCCCCCCAGCTCTGGACCCATAGAGAAGGAGGAGTATTGGACGTAGGATCATAGCTCATCCTTAGAGTGATGATTGTTCTCCAGACCTTGCATAGACAACACTTATACAAGGATGGACCAAAGGCACTTTGAAGAAAAGTGGTTTGCACAAAAAAGACGACTCCCAAGTTTGTTTTCAGAATCAATTGCTTTTCCACAATGTTTGTACAAAATGCTTCACTACTAGAGGATTAATGGAATGACACCAAGATCTATGTCACCAATCTCAACTCTAACCCAACCAGAAATCTCCAGATGCTTGTCCAAATCCAGTCCTGTACTGGTCCCATCCCCAAGAGATAATGATGCTGTCCTTTCTTCTCTGAATGACCTGGACTAGAATCTGTTATTACGGCTAATTCTCCAATATAATATGTCAGCAGCTGTGCTTTGTTAGTCTGGTCCTCCAAACAGCCAACTTTAAAGAAATAGGCCCCATGTCTATAAAAAGTGTGAGTTAGTGCATCTAGTTCCAATCACAGCAATCTACTAAACTGCTAAGGAACATTTCATGCTTTTATTTCAAACTGCAAAAAAACAACTAACCAAACAATTCCCATTGAGATAGAATTATACACTTTTGATGATCCAACACAAGCCACCAAGAGCAATGAGATTTCCTGCAATGGGTATATAGTTTAAATAAACTGAAGTTGTTAGTGGATTAAAATATTTGATAAAAAAATATTTAAATGATAAAATAATATTCAAACATACATACTATCCACTTACCATCAGATTCATCCTCACAGCCCATGTCACAGTAGACCTGGACAGGGGAGACTGGTCCAGCTGGGTAGATGCTGTACAACAGCTCTGTTGTACAAGTCATTGCAATTTACTGGAAGAAACACTGAGGAGCAGACTATCAGTTAGACCAAACTCACCATTATTGCTCTAATGAAGTAGCACAACTTTATGGTAATCTTTATTGGGGTATCTGCTGGCAGTCTGGTACCATACTTGACTCAGTCTGGATTTAATCTCTGGTGCCTTGTTTATTTTCTTAGGATTGTGAAGTGACTAATACCTCTAATACCATAGAGGGGTATGTACAAGAATGAGGCGTGGGCTATTTTCACCCTCTCTTTCTATCTCCTTTTTGAGCTTAAGTTTAATAGCATAAAACTACATCTGATGGACATGGACACAATATCATGGGCACCTACATATACAACCTAATAGTCCTGCAACTAATACTACTATTGTGAAGTTGATATATATGCTGTAATTTTTTAGGCTGTAGCTTGTGTTGGCACAAAATAATAGGCAACTTAGAATAGAGCAGTCCAATGCAATATTACCACAAACTCTGATTTCAAAAAGCAAAAATGTATTATTAAACATAATAGTCGCAAAGATATAATTTTTTGTGTGGCTGTTGTATTGGACAGAGAGTAAAATTTCAGACTATAAAAGTGTTGAATAACTCATCTCAGCTAACTGCATTTTCAGTTTTAAAGGTTATGATTATGAGGACCTGAATTAATGAACATCCTCCTTTAAAATATGAAGCAATCACTGAACACGAGGACACAAAAATGTAGTTCCCTACAGTTTTTATTATAAGTAACTTATTTTACAACTTTTGACTGTAGAAAGAAAAACCGTGGAAAGGTTTTATGTACAATGATTTTGAACTACTTTTAAACAAGTATAGAAATTAATGATATCTATGACTGTTCTAATAACACAAGACCAATAAAATATCAGTCACAGCCTCAGCTTCAGATAATGCTAAATGAAGTACATTTTATTTTTGTCCTTTTTAGTACATAACAATCATTTTAGAAACATGAGACTTCTCAATCAAAGATCTACCCAGAACAAATATATTTACAAACAGAAGTTGGGAGGTTGAAATGTACAAAACACTTAGTGCGACCTGGTAGGGAAATTGAAAGACCAGTTATATATAAAAATAAAAAACAAACAAAAAAACTGTTTTCCTTGTAAGTAAAATGTGAACTGGACTGTGAACAACAACATGTTTCCCCGGTCTGACAGAACAGTAGCTGAGTCTATAGTGAACAGGATAAAACAATGAATGAAAGACAAACTCAGTCTACGACACAACTAGGGGCAGCGTTAAGTCACCACAAAAGTAGTAGCTAGGAGTGGTGGCCTACTCATTTCTGTTCAAAATTCTACTATTATCAATTGACTTTATGCTGAAATGTCCTCAGTATGTTAAGGAGAGGATGACCTCTATCCTACACACTCAGGTCATGTGGGGATAAAGAGTTGGTCAGACATTACAAGGTGTTAGCTGGATGACTGAGAGTGTCATCTCAGGATTTTGTAAAAAGTTAAAGGGTGCAGCACTACATAGTAGTGTTCTTTCCTTCAGTCTCTTCTAACAACCATCTTAAGATGCAACTCCACGGCCCCTGGACTGGAAGCTACTGTAGATGCAGGGGAACTGTCCCGCTGCATGCCATAAAACACCTCCCTGAGGAGTGACAGGGCACAAGCAGTCACAGCCCAGCAGCCACACACTCACACTGACCACTACTCCACTACAGACACTACCAGAGACGAGGTGAGAGTGTCAACGAGACCTCAACTGCCACAGATAGTCCAGGACTTTTTATTTAGTCCAGTGAAGGACATGATGCGGACTCAAATTAAACATCTACCTGTCTGTCCTCTTGTTCTACTCCGTGTCGGATGCTGCTGAAAGGCACAGCATTCAGACTCAACAAGACAGGCAAAATGGAGGAATGTTTGCAGGGAAGGGTGATATAAAATAGCAGCTGATAAGCATAGCTTAGTACATCTGAAGTGATGTTAACAAAAAAGGTATCCATGGTTTTCACAAATATACAGAGTATAAAACAAAAAAATTTAAACATAAAATAAAAGGGCAGTGAGAGGCTGATTTCATAGGCAAAACAATTCAGTTTGAAACAGTTTCTTAAATTGAATGAAAACTGACGATATCAGGGCTGACAGTAGAAGTGGAGGTAAGAGTCCTGTAGAGTCAGTGAGAAACTACAGTTGAAATAGGAGCATTACACCTAAAACTTTACTCTGCTGATATATTTTGAAAGGTCATAAGGAAAATGCCACCCATATATCATAAATATCCATTTAAGTTAAATGTTGTATTCGACCCACACTTGCTCTTTGAGGCTGGTCACTTGAAGTGCTTCAGAGACACCCATCTACATTCTTATTCATAATACTCATATGGAAAGTAATCATTTACCACAACTGAATAAAATCAGAACATATCACTACTGCTGAGCAACTCTTAATATATATTTGCTAGAACCAGTTTATCATCTTTACCAGCTGTCGTTGGCCTAAATAAATATCCGTCACGAGAGCTGAAATTCCTCTTTCTGTCTGTTAACTGGTCTGAATGATGAATTATATTCCTTTACCATCACTTGCCACACTGGCTAAATAGAAATGTAGGCGGTCCGTATAAAATAGAGGCAGAGGGGGGCACATTATTTGAGAAGCTAGGACAGAAAGAGGGTGAAAACACCGACAAAAAGCAGTTCAGAGAGATAAAAACAATAAATAAAAATAAATGAATTCCCTTCAACATTTTACTTTTTCCTCTTATCTACTTTTTAAATGTTTGTTAGTTTCCAGGAGAACATCCCTAAGTCTTTGAAATGAAAGACTTGGTTTTCTTCATATACTTTTTTTTATAATAAAAAACAAGTCCATCTGTGACAGAATTACTTCATTAAATTGTCTGCTGTTTTTTCAGACAACACACATTTCCCTTTACTTTTTTTTCTCTGCAAAAATCACTAGCAGACGGTCCTCATGATGAACATAGTCAATCCAAATCCAATGAAAATCTTGGAAACAGGCTGACGCATATAAACACAGACAGGCCCAAGAGCCAGTCCACAAATTCTTTTACCCCAAGTCCCTTTTCAAACAGGGGCCATGAGATCTTCACGCAAACACCTGCATCTTGCCATTGGCCTCTGGGATTTGAGTAATTTGGGTCTGGGCAGGGCCAGCAACTGCTGGGCTCGGTGTGGAATCTGACCAATCAGAGACGCAGTGAGGAGAGGGGCTGGACCAGGGCTCGGGAGACTCTGGTGAGGGGGTCAGGTAGGGGTGCTCACTGGGCAAATGGAGGTAATGCTTAGGCGTGGCATCTAGTGCGGATGAGTAGCTGTGCTGGGAGGGAGGGGTTGGGTAATCCTCCGTTCCTGCAGTGCTGATACTAGGCTGGGAGGGCAGAGCCTGAGTGGGCTGGGCTGCTGGCGTGGCTGCCTGTGGGGGCTGAGCAGGAGGCTGTGGCAGAGAAGGTTGCTGAGGCATCTGCTGCTGCTGGAAGAAGGATGGTGGGGGCTGGGAGGTCTGGGGTGTTGGTGGGGTGGAGGTGCCCATGCGGGCCATGCTCTGCTGGTTGGTAATAGTGTGGTTGATGAGCTGCTGCTGCTGTTGCTGCTGCTGCTCAGCAATGGAGGGCAGCTTGACTGGGCTGATGGTGGGTGTGGATGTAACAGGTGTGGGCTGCAGCATGGAATTACGGTATATCTGCTGTTGGTGCATCAGCATGTTCTGCTGCTGCATGGCTGGGCTCTGGGGGTGCATGCCTGCCTGGCTACTCTGCACAAGATTCACCACCTGCTGACCACACTGGGAGGAGGGGGGCATCCGGTTGTGCCAGTCAAAGGGCACACTGACAGGACTGACCATGCCCATGTTGAGACCCATCTGGCCTGAACTCAGCACATAGCCATGGTTGACATCTGAAGACATGGACACGCGTCCCTGCAAGGACATTCCTCCTGCTCCTAGGTCACTGAGTTGGGCTAGAGACACAGCAAAGGGGCCATTTCCTTCCAACATGCTACTATGTACCATTGGGGTGTTTGGGACAGACATGGAGGAGTGGAAGAGCCCTGGTGACTGCATGGCCACGGGGGAAGTGGGGTTGGTGATGTAGCCAGCATTGTTAGCTCCCCCGTGGGGTGAGTCCAGTGAGTCGACTGGGGACAGGGTAACTGAACTCTCCAGCAATGCACTCTGCATGTCCAAGGTCAGCTTCTTATTGCGGGCCTTGACTGACTCCTTCAGATTGGCAGCATGTTGGCCTCCCAGGCTAGTACCCTTGGCCCCAGGCCGACGGTTCTTCTTGCCCTGTGGGGTGTTCTTCAGACTAGGTAGGAAGGCGCTGGGAGGACACATGAGAGGAGACAGTGTGTGTCCCCCAGTGAGGTGGTGTCCAACCCCTCCATGGCCCTGTGGACTCCTTACTGTGTTGTACTCATCAAGAAGCTGCACAATGTCGTGGTGCATACGTTCCTGAGCAATGTCCCTTGGCAACCTGTCCATATGGTCTGTGATCTCTCGGTTTGCAAAGTGAGCCAGCAGAACCCTCACAGCCTCACAGCTGCCCTCTCGGGCTGCAAGGAACAGAGGGGTCTCCTCCTGAAAAGAAAAACAGAGCAACAAAACAAAAAGAGGATGCGTTAGATACAAATATGTCTCTAGTTAAGCCACGCTGATGCAAAAGTGTAGTTAAAACAGTATAAGTGGATGTCATACCTTGAGATCTTGCATATCTTTGTTTGCACCATTCTTCAACAGGGCAACAGTGGCATCCACATTGTTAACAGCAGCAGCCCAGTGCAAGGCAGATTTACCTAAAAAAGATGACAAACAATGAGATTACACATCTATGTTTTGAATATAAATGAATGATTTAATTGATATTATCATGAAACAGGAAGATTTGCATCAAGACACTCACTTGAGTGAAAAATTACACACACTTACCCAATTCATCAACTGCATTGACATCAGCATGACAAGTGATGAGCTCCTCTACCATGCCCTCTACTGCCAGCCGTGCTGCCAGGATCAGCGCAGTGGAGCCATCATACATACGGGAGTCAAGATCTGTAGCCCTGTTTCGGATCAGAATCTAGGAGGATGGAAAAGTTTGGGTTCAACATTATGATTTAAATAAGACATATTCTAAAATAAGTTATAGGCATTTCTGCATTTCTTCTATGTTGATGTTTGTTTACCTGGAAGACACCCTGTGCATCTGCAGCCACTGCAGCATGTAACGGCGAACGTCCTGTGTTGTCCTGAGCGTTGGCATCTGCCCCGGCATCCAGCAGCCTCTTAGCAGCATCAGCACGGGCGTAGCGAGCAGCCAGGTGGAGCGCAGTCTCACCAGTGCGGTCTGTTTGGGCAGCAAGGGATGCGCCCTGGTAGATTAGGTCAGAGATGATGTTGGCTGAACACTCCTCATTCTCCTCCTCCTCTGCTACCTCAGGCTCTAAGCCGCCTCCACAGAATGATGCCAGCATCAGAGGTGTAAAACCATCTGGTAGGAGATGAAAACAGGCATGGGTGAGTTTATGTCTATTCAAGCGCTCAACGTAACAGATCATACAAAGAAAGTATAAAAAAGTACAAATGTGCAAATCACAGGCCCAATCTTAAAACGTATTATCCCACTACCAACCTGGGCCTCGGACATTAACATCCATGCAGTCGCTTTCAAACTCTCCTTGTGGTGGGGTGAGGGCCATGGTGGGAGGCACACGTATGTCTGCTGCTGCAAGGTGATGCTGTGTCCACTGCCTGCTGTCCACTGCATCTTCACTGTCTGAGAGCATACTTGGCTCCTCAACCTGAACTCACAGAACAAGAAAAGTCAATTTCATGACTTGCAATGCAGACTGAAATGCTGTTGTAAAATGTACATACACGCTCTTGTGCTTTTGCGTATGTAAATTGATTATGACAATTTATAAATGTAAAAACGTTGTGTAACTGACCTTGAGCCTTTTTGCCTCTGGGCAGTCTGAGTCCATCCACTGATCACTGTGATCTCCAAGGAGAGATTCCTCCACAGTTTTTGGCATGTGTCTGTTTACAGATGAATATGTTGAACAATGTAAGTACAAGGTAACAAATTCAATTTCAAAACACATTCCTAAAGCAATTCGAAATTGCATTGCTAAAGCAATTCAGTCCCAACAACATCATTAGTGTTAACATTTGAACACAAATAACTTACTTCATTCCCAGAGCATCCTGGCCCACGGGTTCTCTGCGGTTCTTGTTGCTGCTGGGTTCCTTTTTGAGGAAAAAGCCCTCAGGGAACCAAAGGGTACTGTGTTCTCTCTTTCTACGAGCAATCAACATGCCTATCACAAGGATGACCAAAAGGAAAAGAGAAGCTATTCCCACCAGCATCAGTTTGCCCCATTGAGGTATGAGGTCAGGAGGAATTGGCATCCTTTCACCTGTGGTAAGTAGATAAAGTAGTAATCACACATTTGTACCTCATTAGTCTTACTGGTTCATTTTGTGTTATTTAAGTATCCCTACTCACCACGGACTTCTTTGATGGGGTAAGGGAAGCGGAGCATTTCTACAGCTGACAGGGCTCCCAGATACTCCGCAGCACTGTCAGCTGTAGGGAAACAGTCCTCAAAGTCCTGAGAGCACAGACGGTTGTCTATTTCCAGGTACACTATGGAGCTACAGGAATAGCAGAGAGGCAGATGTTTAGTGTAATGTATGATCTACAGGAAAGATTTCAGCTTTTATGTTTACTGTATGCCTGACTGACCCAATGACCTCCTGTTGAGGCTGCAGCTCCCGCTTGAGGCGTGCCTCTCGACGGGTGTACGGGCGGATCATGGCTTCTCCATTGTGGTCCAGCCAGAAGCGCACTGTAGTGTGTAGGATAGCACTTAATTTCTGCAGAAAAGCTGTGCTGGTGCGGAGAAGCTCCTCTGGAGGTAGTAGGACTACTACAACCAAGACACCATCAGCAAGGTCTTCTGGAACCTTCCCTGCACAGTCCAAGCCATCCCAGCCACACTCCTCTGTGTTGCAGCCCTGGTCACACCGTCCATCAGCATAGTGGTCGATACAGTAGGTTTCATATATTGGACTGGAGACAACACAAACAGAAGGATCAGCTCAGGTTTTCTCAGATCAGTACAGAAAAAAAACGTAATGGGAATGCTGTTAACAGTAAAAGTAAACTCACTTGCAAATTTTCTCCTTGCTTTTGCAGTCAAAGTTGTCATACAGGCAGTCAGCGTTGTTGCAGGACTCATCACACTGGCTGTTATTGAAGACACGCCAGCAGCGAGGGTCTGCACAACGAGCCCAGGGGTTCACTGCTAGAGAACAGTCGCCGCCGTCCCAGCGACAAGGGAACGTGTTGCATTCCTTGTTGCAAACACCATCATTGGCTTTGCCATGACATTCTGCTAGAGGGCATGACGGTGCTGGGAGCTCAAGGGATCCGCTGCTCTGCTCGCAACGTTTACCTGTCCAGCCACTGGGACATTGGCAGTGGAAGAATGGGAAGCTGGTCTCTTCAGTACACAACCCTCCATTCCGGCAGGGTTGGGATGAGCAGCCTTCATTACTGCGATGCTGACACTGGGGCCCACCATAACCTGGCAGGCAGGTGCAACGCGCCCCCCTTGTGGTAAGTGCACAGCTACCTCCATTGTAGCAGGACAGCTCCCGACAGGACATACTTCTTTCACAATTTGGCCCAGTATAACCCTAAGGACAGACATCACTTATGCACTGAGATTGTGAACTTTCAATACACAAACAAGGAAAGCTATAATGCACAAACTACAAAATCAAATTAGGTGTTTAAGCCCTTAATGTGAATGCACACTTACAAGCTGACACGTGCAGGTGTATCCCAGTGCAGCGCTGGATACAGAACAGGCTCCTCCGTTTTGGCAAGGCTGAGACTCACACACACTGAACCTGCTCTGACACCTCCGACCTAAAAACAACATATTGATGTTAAAGCCCTGCAACTGGAAGAGAGTATTTTACACAAAGAGAATGCACATTGAGAAGCCAGGGGGGGCCCCAGTTGTCTAACCTGTGAAGCCAGGCTTGCAGACACATTGGTAGTCATTGGGCAACTGGATGCAGTCAAGACTGTTGGAGGGACTGCAGGGGTTAGAGAGACACTCATTTATGTCTCCCTCGCATCTTTCTCCTGTGAATCCAGGGGGACAATTGCAGCGGTATCCACCCACTCTGTCCACACAGGTGCCATTGTTAAGGCACTTAGGAGGAGCACTGCGCAGCCTCAGGGGTGGAGCACAGTCATCTTCATTGATCTCACAGAGAACACCTTTAAAAGGAGAGGATTATTAAGTACTACTATATATTTATTATCTTTTAGTCACATACAGTGAAGTCTCTTTAGTAATAAACACAGGTTTCTGTTGAATATGTGCTGGCATACCCAGTGTGCCAGGGGGGCAGGAACAGATGTAGTGTCCCACCAGATCAATGCAAGTTCCTCCATTCTGGCAAGGATGAGACTGGCACTCATTGATCTCTATCTCGCAGTTCTGTCCAGTAAAGCCTGGCATACACTGTAATGATATGCAAATGACAATTAAATAATCTCCACAGTTGTGATGAAGCACCTTGTGAATACTGACTTTGCTAAAATCTGACAGAGAAGCACATAATATTGACAAAGCAAAGGACTCACGTCACACTGGTAACCTCCCACGTAGCCCCTGCAGGTGGCGCCATTGCGGCAGGGTTTGTCTTCACAGTGGTCCACTTGGCTTTCGCAATAGCTTCCAGTGTAGTCAGCAGGACATTTACAATAGTGGGTATTCCCAGTGTTGACACAGTGACCACCGTGGTGGCACAGCTCATCTGTCTGGAGCCCTGATTAGAAATATTTGGGAGAAAATGTTACTTTAATTCCTCAGTTACAACACAAACACAGGGTGAGAGGTCAAATGTCATAATGTACAAAACATAAAAATACCTCTCTGGCGAGCAGCTGTCTCACAAGAGACCCTAGGGATGTCACAGTAACGTCCAGACCAGCCATTAGTACAATCACAGATGAAGGAAGCATCCTTTTGGCGACAGCGTCCTGCATTTTGGCAGGGAGATGAGCGTCTGCACCAGTCTACTGGAGTCTGGGTAGGCAAGAGGCAGATGGAAAAATTGTCAGCTTTTATGAGCCTAAAAACATAAAGGTATGAAGACTCAAGGCCTTAACAAGACCTTTCAAGAGCATCTGTGAGTATGTGTGTACCTGGCAGCGGTTGCCAGTGTACCCCTTGGGGCAGGAGCAACGGAAGGACTCCAGGGCATCTTGACAGATGCCTCCGTTGAGGCAGGGCTGGGAGTCACACTCGTTGACCTCATACTGGCAGTGGGAGCCAGTGAAGCCTGAGCGGCAGGTACAGGAATAGCCGTTGATTTTATCTGTGCACGTCCCTCCATTGAAGCAAGAGCTGTCAACGCAACATGAGTACAAATATGGATTTAAATTTTCAAGTTTTATTGTCATATTCAGTAGTTATATACAGGCGTATATGAGCAGGCTGATAAAGTACAACATGAGATATCTCTATGACTCAAACACAAGCACACGCACGCACGCACACACACCTTTCAGTGCAATCAGGGATGTTGGTTTCGCAGTGGATGCCAGTAAAGCCAGGCCTACAAGTGCAGGTGTAGGAGTTAACATAGTCTGTGCATGTGCCTCCATTTTTGCAGGGGGAACTCTGGCATTCATTGATCTCTAAAGCACAGCGGGGCCCAGTGAAGCCTGGCAGGCAGCTACAGTGGAAGGAGTTCACATCATCTGTGCAGGAACCTCCACTTAGGCACGGATCTGATAACACAAAAGGAGAGGACAGCTTTGGTCAAGTACAGTAAATGTACATAGACTTGGTGTTGTGTTTGACAGCAACAGACAATTATAGTAATTCAGCACGCTAACTTAATGTGGCCACTCACTAGGAGCACAGTCATTGACGTCTGTTTCACAGGTCAGCCCAGTATATCCAGCTCTGCAGGAGCACAGGAAGCCTCCAAGTGTGTTAGTGCAGGTCCCACGGTTCTTGCAGGGGTTTGAGATGCATTCATTCACATCTATGTTACACAACTGACCTGAAGAATGCCAAAGAAGGGTACAGTAAAGTTTAACTCAAGATCACAAGTGTTTATGCACTAAGACTTTCTGTAAGATTCCAGACAGATTATCTCACAATAAATGAGCAGGCACTGAAAAGTACAAATTTTGCTAACCTTGCCACCCTGGCTGGCAGTTACATTGATAGCCCAAGTAGTCTGGTGTGTGTGTGCAGATGGCATGATTGGCACAGGGGTTAGGGGAGCAAGGGGTGAGGACCTCAGCACAAGTGGGTCCACTGTAAGGAAGCTCACACAGACAGGTGAAACTTGCCACACCGTCCACACAATTGCCTTTGTTCAGACAAGGACTGGATGCACATTCATTGATGTTCACCTGGCAGAGGTTACCTGTCGGAGGGGCAGAGAAGACATTAAAGCATATTGCACAAGTGAATTTTAATGAGTGTAAGTGGCCTGACTCTGGTGAATGTATTTGCACATTTTTAATACACCACTAGGGGGAGGTAGACGATTGTCATTCAGGAGGAGGAATGTGATGAAGGACATGGTAGGAAACTTTTAGACTAAAAGATGTCTACAAAGACTGTAAGATACTCATTTATGACTTCAATTACTGCGTGTGCTGCTGTGTATTCCTCTCTTTGTTCTGTACTTTTTGATATTGATGGCTCAAGCAGTTACTGTGTGTTGTGCTACTATGCCACCCTCTCACCTCTGAAGCCTTGGCGACACTTGCAGGTGAAGCCATTGAGCTGGTCGATACACGTGCCAGCATTCTGGCAGGGACTTGGCAAACAGTCGTTCCTGTCCAGGTCACAGTTCTTCCCCACCCATCCGGGCTCACAGTCACAGCGGTAACTGGAAATACAGGAGTACAGTCAATAATCTAAAAGATGTCAAGTTGTAAAAGTGAAATAACAATGAACTGATGTACAAGTTGAAACCTGTAGGATTAGCAATAAGCTTGTAAGGTGGTCATGCCAAATTTCTCTTTGATATCACATAGCCATGTGAGTCACTTTAAACTGTGACAAAGGCTGCAACAGTTCATACCCGTTGATGTCATCCCTGCATGAGCCATGGACACACGGGCTGCTGCCACACTCGTCCACCTGGGAGTAACAGTAAGGCGGCTTAAAGCCCTCAGGACACTGGCAGTGAAATCCATTCTCTTCATCCACACATGTTCCCCCATTCCTACAGGGGCTCGATGCACACTCATCTATCTCCACATTACACTTGGGACCTGGCAGGAGAGATATTAGACATAATCAAAGTATGTTTCTCAAAATTTCCAATGAGGATTGATTTTTCATCTCAAATTTGTGCTTTCATTTTCAGAGAGCCTTACCAGTGAAGCCAGGTTTGCAAACACAGTCATAGCGGTTGATGCCATCTTTGCAGATGCCATAGTCACATGGATTACTGGCACAATCATCAAAGTTTATCTCACAGTTTGTGCCTGTATTGACAAAGAGGACTTTTTACATTAGGCTTGTAAGATATTGTAAACATTTTAACAATTGCTTCAGTACAGAAAATGTTAATGTAAATTATATTATATTATGATATATTTATTCCATATTATTGTTATCACCCTAAACAGCAACAGCATTTGCAGATGTGTGAGCATACAACAGGATTTAGCGTACAGTTGTAGTAGATTTGCTGTACCTGTTGTTGGCTAGCTTTTCATTTTTCTAAATTATTAATTCAAAGGATTGAATTCACAAGCTCCAACTATGTGTTTATGGAGTTTTTCCTCTTACCTGAGGTTCCATGTTGGCACTGGCAGATGTACTTATTGACCAGGTCCACACACTTGCCCCCATTCTGACAAGGGTTGCTGTGGCACTCATTGAGCTGGTTCTCACAGCGATAGCCTGTGTAGCCAGCATCACAGTTACAGGTGTAGCTGGCAATGCCATCTATGCAAGTACCATGGTGGCATGGGTCGGGCTGACAGTTGTTGATATTACTCTCACAGAGTGTCCCTTCATAACCTAAAGAGGAGAAAAAGCATAAACAGAGATTGATGTTATGGCATTTATCTGGTCATTTGATGCAGCAAAGCTTTAATCTGCCTGACAACCTGATGTCGGCCTTGTCAGGTTTTCATTGATTTCATTCTAATCTTCATTTGTTTTCAGTTTTTCCTTCAATTGCCATTTTCATCTAATTTCCCTCTTTTTCCCCAATTAATTTGTTGAACTTCCTCTGTCTGTTTCCCACTCTTTCTTTATAAAAGCTTCTACAGTTTTGGGCTCTGATCACTGTGGTTTCCATGTCGACAGTGTATGTGTGTTGGACAAGTAAGTGTTGATTTGTGTGGTATGTGTGTAGTGCAGTGCTGAGTTGGGCAAAGCAGTAAAGAAGGGCCCTACACAGGCCTCCCAGTCCTGCTTTTGTTCTCAGTGGCGGAGGGAACAATAGACTGCACCACGTCAAACAGGGCCACTTCACTCAACAGAAGGGGCCCACAAACACAGGGAATACCAAGCAGCTGGCCACTGAAACAATGAAGCAGACTCCTCCATAGGCATAGGTCCAAACAAACATGTTAAATATCAATGTATGCACACAGTCAGCTCATATTATGCAGCCTTTGTGACAAACTTTACTATAGCTCACTGTATCTGGGCTTGTTCTCAAACATGGACATGACTGAATGTGAAGGAATGAAGGGTAAGATGCAGCATAAGGTGGTGTGTGGGGGTTTAACAGATGAACAGATGTCGGGGTGATGACCAAGGCTCCTTTCTTGGCAACTGCTGCTCCTCAGTGACCCCATGATCCTGAGAGCCGATGACGGAAAGAGTGGGATTAGGGGCCTCAAGTCAGTCTGCTTGGCCAGCAGACATCCAGGGAAATAGCTGACCCCCCAAAACACTGAACACTTAACAAAGACCAAACACAGCCCAACAAGTGGTTAAGGCTCATCTGCTCTTCTGCCTGGAAGACATCCTGAGCCGTGTAGTGTCTAAGAACTATCCACTGTTAACTATAAGTTAGAGAATCCCTTACCTTCAGCACAGCGGCACTCGAACCCATTGGGCCGGTCGTAGCATTTTGCTCCATTCTGGCAGGGTGTGCTGGCGCACTCATCTATGTCGATCTGACACATGGTGCCAGTAAACCCTGGGACATGCAAACACAGAGGTGAAGGGTCAGAAAGAATGTCCAGTGGAAGGGTCCATGCTCAGGTCAGAGGGCTGTCTCTTCTTAGAAGGGCAGAGGTCTTTGGGTAGGTCAGTGACGTCTGGCTAAGGTTGGGTTTAAGAGCGTCTCGACTGGTTAAGGACATGTCATCTGTGCACTTGGACCAATGCTCAGATAACCACAACAAAATGCAATGGAAAGCCTGTGACCTTGTTAATGTTTGTTTAATAATATTTAATTTGAGGAGGGACTTACAATCTAGTGCATACAAGGTGGATCTGAAAATAAATTAATATTGCTATCAGGTGGTATGGAATATCTGGGGAAACAAAATGCAACTCATGCAGCTTCAGCTAACTTCAGGTTATGGTACATTTCTGGTACATGTCAGCACAATGCCTACTCTACACTGCAATATACTATCAGGACACTGGTATATAAAATTATATGGAATGTGTTGAGAAACAGCTCATATTTAAACACAAAAACAACAACAACAACAACAATAATGATAACTGTAATAACAATAATAATATCTAAATTCTAAAAGCTTGAGAAACTGAGCAGGCTTGAAATCAGTGGGCACAGTGCCCAGACTGGGGTGAATTGGTGCATTGGTAGCACACTGCTCAGTTGATTAACAGTGTCAAGATGGTCTGTGTGTTGGTGCTTGAGCTGCTAAGGGGGTGGGGGGGCGGTGTTAGAGGAGACGGTGGGATTGTTTTCTCTTTTAGGGAACCCCCCCTCCCCTTCCTGCATCAACTCCACCGGATCAATAGCTAGATGGGGGGTGGAGGGGGGACGTCTGTCCCAGATGTAAATTGCGGACCTGGAAAAGAATCTCATTAGCAGGACTGCTGTTCCCCACCACCACCAGGGCAGGATGAGGGAGACTGCTGTCCCTTCCACATTCCACAGAGGAGGGGGTGGGGGTCACAATAGTGTCTTTGTTCAGGCAAGAGGAGAGGATAGGCAGCCTTTTGGGCCTGCCTTTTTATATGAGTGGTGGCTCTAAACACCAGCAGGCAGAAGTAGCAAGGCTGACCCTCCCTCCTCTGGTTCTGGGGACATTTAAACTTTGGCTTTCTGTTCTTACTGCTCCTGTCACTGAGTTGGGAATTGTTAACAGGGATAGAAGTAAACAAAGGGAATAGAAATTAAGGTCAGTAAAAAAAGTCTTACCTGGCTGGCAGGTGCATGTGAAGCCATTGACCATGTCCCGACAGATGCCATCATTCACACATGGGTTGCTCTCACAGTCATCTACGTCAATCTCACAGTAAGTCCCCATGTAGCCTGGAAGACAGAATTTCAAACTGAATTCACATACATTTTTGCAGTTGAAGTAGATGTGATATGTTCAGTTTTTATGTACCTGTATGTCAGTTCAAGCCAGCATGGTGTCCATGTAATTGTGTGTACTCTTTGCAATGGGAAAATGATCTGTGGGAAACTTTTCTCTCATGGGAGGCCTCAGAGTTTTTGACACTGCTCTCTGCTGAACCACAGGATGGAATAAAAGAGAGCATCCCCAGTTTTCCCACTCTACTGACCTGAAATCACCACACCCTACTGTCCATGGAGAATTACCCCTCCCTGGCTCAGTGTCCCATTCACCAGATGCATGTTATACATTCTGCGTTAGCAAACTATGGAGGGCTCCTTCATTGAGGTGAAACAGAGTGTGGATCAGAGTGCTGCCCCTGGGGAGAGGCTAGCGTGGAATCAGAAATAATCAGCCGCTCCACATGAGCTTTGCCAGGCTGGCTGATGATGAGGAGGGTGAAGAGGAAGGGCCTGTCTCTGGAAATGACGGGGGAGGGGGAGAGGCTCTGGGAAAAGGCCTCTTTCCCTCTCTGTGTGTATGAGGGGTGCAAAGTGGAGCACAGAGGGGCCCTATTGTTCCACTCCATTCCCACCACTCTACCACTCATTAGTATTCACAGCACACTCCTCCCCCTAACTGCTCGCCCTCTCTCACATCCAGTCCTATAGACCCAACTCCCAGCTCTAATTTGTATAGTTCCCAAAACCCCAGGATGCATGTAGGACTGTGCGTGAGAGTTTCACTGTGTTTTTGTCACTGAGTGTCCAAACCATCACTTAGTCCAAACTAATACCCTGTCTGGCGGTACAGTGCACTGAGAGTAGAGCAGTGCCTCCATACCCCCAACGTCAATAGGAACGTATTACATAACAGTCTACACTGGCACTCAGTATGGCAGCATTGTAGATAATGCTATTTTAGAAGGTCAAGTTTAAATAATCAGTTATTCCACTCTGCTATTGGTTTTGGGCTGCCCTATGTGAATGACATCAGACTGAATTGAGGTATTCTGTATTGTTTTATGGGCAGTACTGAAATACAACTTAACAGGTCTGAATACCTGGCATGCAGATGCAGGTGAACTCTCCGATGCGGTCCAGGCAAGTGGCATCATTCTGGCAGGGCATGGACAGGCATTCGTTGATGTCAATCTCACAACGCGGGCCGGCATATCCTCGACCGCACTGACACTGGAAGGAGCCCTCTGTGTTTACACATTTCCCAAAATGCTCACACGGGTTGGCACCTGCGAGTAGAAGGATGGGGATCAGTATATGAAACACACTCAAAGAAAATATAAACCAGGCCATATGAGCATATGACCACAGCACTGACAAATGTTAAATTTGTTTTTTGCAGATTTACCAATTGAACACTCATCCATGTCCTGGTTGCAGGCACCTCCTACAAAGCCAGCAGGACAGGTGCAAATGGCGCGGCCATTAAGGGGGTTGGTGTCACACACTGCCCCCTCGTTGCAGGGGTTACTCACACATGCATCATCAAGGTGGCACAGCAAACCTGTGGAGATAGCACAAAAAGAAAACATATGCCACTTATTAACAGTTTAGCAGCCAGGACTAAGAGGTGCACAGAGGCCATTTGACAAATCCACTTACCTGTCTTTCCAACTGGGCACTCGCAGAAGAAGGATGCTACACGGTCATGGCAGGTGGCGCCATTGAAGCAAACTGCTATGGCGCAGTCATCAATGTTCTCACTGCAGTCATCTCCAGTCCAACCATTAACGCAGACACAGGTATGACCACCGATGGTGTTGAAGCAAGTACCCCCATTATGGCAGGCGTTTGGTTGCATGAGACACTCGTTGACATCCTCAGCACAGTATTGCCCTAGTGGGGTTAGGTGACATATTGGCTCACACATACTCATCATGATATAAATATTTAAAGTTGTTGTTATTTCAGATGTGAAAATAGATCTGTACCCGTCCATTCTGGTGGGCACTGGCAATTGTAGGTGTTGACTCCGTCCACACATATTCCTCCATTCATACACTTGTGACCTGGACAGTCATCCACATTATTCTCACAGTTGTGTCCCTCAAACCCTGAGACAGATGGAGGGAGAAAAGAGTTATGATACACAGACACAGTAACACACACAAACTGAGAGTTTATTAAACACTCAGTGGTCCCTGTTCCATACTATAAGCATTTCTACTCAAAACCTTGAGTCATATTTCCCACATTAGAGGAGGTATGGGGCAATGTGGGCAGTAAAAAGGTTCAGAGGGTGTCTGATTGTTTACATCTTCTCATGATGGTTCCCACACGATGCCAGCAACAGCCGTGACTCCTGACTGCTTCAGAGGTCCACACTCCCCACAGTATTTGCTTGTTTTATAATCTCTCACAGTTTCAATGACTTCCTCTCTGGCAAGAGACATTTCCTGTCAGCTCCCCAGTGGGAAACCAGAAGGCCCATAAAGTAAATTCCTTCTGTTGTGAACAGAGCAGAGTGGAGTAGAGTGCCGGCGGGCTGCCTCTTCAACTCTCCCACCATCCCATCTCCCATCAGTAGCTATTAATAGCAGACAGGAAGCTGACCTGGGACAGAGGAGTAAATCCCAGCAACAGCACTAACAGCTACGTCTTCAGGCTGGGAAAATCTGTATGACTGTAGCACTGTGCTTAGGGCCTGGGAAAACAGTGGGGTCTACACACTGACTCTGATTTGTTTGTGTGTGTGTGTGTGTGTGTGTGTGTGTGTGTGTGTGTGTGTGTGTGTGTGCGCGCGCGTGTGCACATGTGTTCTACTACGGTGATTGAGCGCTATCCTACCTGGTAGGCAAGCACACTCATAGGAATGGTCACTGGTCTGTCGACAGGTGCCCCCATTAAGGCACTGAGATGGGGCACAGGGAAGGGTCGACACCTCACATGTGCGCCCGCTGTATCCAGGTTGACACTGGCAGCGGAAGGACCCATGGGTGTTAATGCAGAGGCCACCATTGAGGCACACGCCTTGCTTGCGGCACTCGTCAATGTCATTGCGGCAGTTCTTTCCCTGGAAGCCAGGTGGGCAGGAACAGTTGTAGTGGTTATTCCAATTGGCACAACGAGCCCCATTGGCACAGGGACTTGTGGCACAGGCATCAATGAGGGAGCAGTCTTGGCCTGGAGATCAAAAAGTGAATTGTATTCAGTTAAAATAGGAACTTTCAATCTCCCTTCTCAGATATGATCTTTCTAATGAAGACAAGTTGTGATAGATGTACCTCTGAACCCTCTCTGGCACACACAGGTGTATTGTGGGATACCATTGACCACCTGGCTCTTGCAAGCTGCTCCGTTTAGACATGGCGATCGATGACAGGGATCCAGGTGCTGACAGAGAGGACCAATGAATCCGGGACGACATCTGGAAAAACAGATACACACACACACACATTAGGATGTCTTTGGCCTGCAGGTCAAAACAGGACACAAGGTGACAAGTTAAAGTATTTAAGACAGAGCTGTGACCAGTGGTGGAATGTAACTAAGTACAATTACTCAAGTACTGTACTTAATGTACTTCGTCAAGCATTTTCGGCTACTTTCTACTTCTACTCCACCACATTTTGGAGGCAAATATTGTACTTTTTACTCCACTATATTTTTTAAACTGCTTTAGTTACTAGTAACTTTATAGAATAAGATTATTAATACAAAATATAAATCACAAAATAAATGATGATATCTTATTATAGGTTAAACTACCCAGCAGTATATAAAGTAATTCAAATTGGCTCCACCTTTACCAGCTGCAACATTAAAGTGATGTACACATTAATGCATCAATAATTATAATCCACTATGATATATATTATTCCGAAATGGGCTATTCTGCATAATGAGTACTTTTACTTTTGATACTTTTAGTATATTTTGATGCTAATACTTTTGTACTTTTACTTAAGTAAAAGATCTGACTACTTCTTCCACCACTGGCTGTGACACAACAGTGTAGCCCAGTTCCCATTATGTTCTGGGTTTGGCAATCAGGGCCCAATGACACTTTGGCAAGGCCTGCTGCCTGACTCATACCTTGGCATGAGTAATGTTTCTGGGACTGGAATGAATGTGTATTAACATAGCCTACCCCACAAATACTAATCAAGCAATATATTGTTCATGTAATGCGACACGCATACACTCACAAACAAACTTTAAAATATGAAGATGGAAGGAGACCATCTCTCTGTGTCCTATAGGCTTCACAAGGCACACACACTTATTTCCAGCTGGAAAGCCTCAGTTTCTCCATGTCAGCTAACATTCCTCCACTGTTACAATTTTTCCGCACCTCAGCTCTTGTTTCTGGTCTCATATATGAAAAAGAACACACCCAAAAACAGCAGTCTGGAAACTTAACAATTGCCAACAAATACTGACATGAGAAAAACGAGGACACAGCACACATGAACCGAATAGGAGAAGCAGCTGTGGTTTTTGAATGAACACATCCTCCTCCCAGTGACTGTATTCTGATAGAATAGTGCATTATCTTGATGAAACACAAATGGTCTGTCTACACACAAGGCGAGGTGACGAGGTTTCAGTTGCGTCTGTCTCACAAGCATCAGACGGAACAGATATGATTGTATTTTAATCAATACAGCTGCCTACACAGGCTATTTAATGACTCGCGTTTCACTCGCGCTATATGTGCGTAATGCGACACGAGGCGTATTTTAAACTACAGTGATTATGTATTGGGCTCTGAGCGCTGCCAAATTGCGGGTGACCTACACTCAGTACTGTGCCTGAACACATCCTATGTAGACATAGGTGGAGGACTGAAGCCCCTTCTACTGCTCTGCCATGCAGGCTGTGTAGACATTGTGTAAGCCTGACCTAAACCTGCTCCTCTAAGAAGTAGAGATAAACATTTAAACAGGGCTTCCTATAGCTCTCTGCAGAGGTCCTGAGGTAGTTTAGACAAGGTTTGGACTCCAGTATGAGCTGGTAACTCTATACCCACAGTGGAGCCCCTGGCTGGGTACAAGCCCCCTCTTCAAACAGGCTGTTTGATGCTGATGACAGGGCAGTGACGGCTGGGTTTTGGCCCGCCCTTGGGCTCTGTATTCTCTTTCATTGGAGACGAACCTCTGGGCAGGATCAACAATGGGTTTTCATCGGTTCTCTTTTACAGGAGCATCACCACTACACTGGTGTATATTCATCTACTGCTTTTTTGATGTGCCCTCCCCCTCTAACAAACTACACACTGTGTCCAAACATTTGATTGGTACTGTATAACATAATATAACTAAGACTAAAATTAATTTTGTGGCTCTTGCCCCTGGCTATGAGATTGAAGCTGCTCCAGGTAACGTTAAAGAGGATGAACTGATCCGGATCTAGATTTTCACTGAAATTGCCTGCTTTCTTTCTGACTATTCTGTTTTGTTTCAGAAAAACTGGAGACTACTCAGTTTTGTTTGGCTTTTCTCCACCAGCTTTACAAAGACAATAGTGAAATGGAGGAGCCACAGGGCTAAGCATGAAGGAGCCAGGCACACAGGTGTATCCACAAGAATGTGCACATACACAGAAACAGCGCAGAAAAAGTAACATGTTTCCAAAGTATGTTAGTATATAAAAATTAACTAAAGCGTAACAACTTTAAATGCCATTGGGAATGAAGATTTTTCCATGACAAAGACGTCAGTACACGGTCAGCACTAAGGCACTGAGACTTGGTCTGGAAGTAAAAGTGTAGCAGCACTGTAGCAGCAATGTTGAAAGAGAGTTTGCAGTTATAACAGCAACTCCTCCATCTCATAAAGCACCCCTGAACGCCAGCTTGGCTTTCCCCCTAACAACCCCCTCCTCTCACGCGCTGAGAGGTCAGATGTCAGAGGTCCCCCGTCTAATTGTGATGATAATGTCACTCAGGCTGCAGGGAGTGGGGTGGGGCTGCTCTGGAGGAGAGAATGTCTTTAGAAGGTGGAATTGGTGGAGAGGGCGACAGAAGAGGAGGAGAGAGTTGTCTGGTCCAGCAAGAATGTCATGTCATATTTCCTGTAATCCCTCGTCCCTTGCACTGAAAACACCGCACTCACTCCGAATGCACGAGCCCTGTTGCCCTAGCAACCTCACAGATGAACAAGCAAGCCTGACAACCAACCAATCACCCCTGCCCACCCCCCACTCTTGGTCCCCATGGCTATTTGTCATGGCTTGGCTGGGTTTATTTAGAGGCAAATTAACTATGTCTGGAATCTGGGGTGTCACTAAAAAATGAAACACAAATGTGCCACAAAGACGGCTTTGAAAGGACTGAGGAAGAAAGTTGCTTATAGAGCTGAAAAATACAACACAGACTGACAGTCAAATTCTTCTGGAGCCACTCTGTACTGTGGGCATTTGACTGTTGAAGAAAAAGCCAAAGAGCTACAGTCTTTAACAGGCTGTTGTTCTCCAAAGACCATCGTGACTCCCTGAGGACAGCTCATTACAACTCATTCCAGTAAGTATTGTGTGTCCAAATGCATGTTGATGTGGCACTACAGAGACTAAAATACCAGGTATTTGAAATTAAGTGTGTTTTACTATGAGAATAAAGTGTATTGATGTTTATTTGTGTGTGTTAGTGTACAAGTGTGTGTGTGGGTATGTAAGACGATAGTAGTTATGCCTGATAAATTATTTGTCCTCCCTTACAAATGCACACTGAACTAAGCAGCCAAAACACACATTCTTTTGTCTAGACCTGACTCATTGCCAACATGCTACTCCCATAACACACAAATCAGAGTGCTATCAGTGCAGAGACTGTGAGAGACGTGCAACTTTGTCCTGGTGCACCTGAGAGTCTCCTTATCAGGCTCTTTACAACCTTGTGGATTCCACTGCCTCTGGGAACAGCAGGGCAGGAACTGTGCCTTCGCCCAGCGTTATTTGTGGCAGATGTGGAAAGCAGGTGCAGGCTGCTGTTGTGCAATGGGCCCCTGAGTCATATTTAGTGAGTGTCGACTTCTGACCTTTGAGGAAGAGAGCAGCAGATGAGGAGGAGGTCTTTGAGTGCAGCGGAGGGACGGCCAGAGTGGGTAATCTCTCCGTGTCAACACATATGAGGACTTTTGCCAGCTGCAGGCCCGGCACCATGCATCTGTCCACATCTGTCAGTGCACCTCTGGGTATCTGGCATCTACATCTCCTGCCAGACTTTAAGCCAAAACAACTGTGCCGTTTTGCTCATGGGACAAGCCCAGTAACCAACACACACACTCACACATTGGCCATTTCACACCACTCAAGAGATGTGGTCATCCTTCACAAACACATGCATTAACAGTTCCTCTTAACACAGTTTCAAGATTGTTACACAAAGCCACCACTGCAACAAAGCAAACACATGCAACAATCACTACACACCTAAACACAAAGAAAAGAAACTTACAACCAGCCTCAGCGTCTGAGGAAGGGTAGTATCGTGAAACCATGAAAGAGGGGATCCACAGAGAAAATTATAAAAGAAGGAAGAAAGAGATGGCAATTGTCTAACATTTGATGAAGAAAAGTTTAAAGTGCAAATGACCTTGTAAAACATCTTTGTAATGTGAATAATTACATTGCAGCACTGCGCTGTAATTTCTCAGTTGTTCTGCTTCAAGTATGAGGATCTTCTGACTGAAACCGATTGATTTATGCAAGTAAGTTCTGTCACCTATACTTGTGTAACACAATGCCAGTTTTCCTGCTTTCTGGGTCACTGAAGCAGGGTAACCTGAGCTCATCCTCTCCTATACAATAGCAGCTACTCTGCCAGAGGTCAAAGGGTGGCTCACCTGTGAACAAAGAGGCTGTAATCTCTGACATGGTTCATACACACAGTCATGCTCCACAAAGCAACAAGTATAAAGGAGTCTTCCTATCTCAGATGGCATTTCCTAAGACAAATGGAGAGGAAGAGCAACAACAACAGAACTACCATCTTTTGACTTGGGGCAAGATTTCAACTTCTATATTGCATGACAAGAGCTAATCAAAGTTTTACAAATGTTTTGAACCTGAGGTTGCTAGAAAGAAATATTAGAATCTTTGGGAAAACTCTGACAACAGTGTTTCTTTCTCTCAACACAGGCCTCTTTCCTCACCCCCTCCTTCCACAAGCAAGCAGGAACCAGCTCTACTCCTTTATGTGGGACTATACTGACACCACACTGCCAACAGGAGCCCATCCACATCCCCCCTCCTTCCAACAGCCTCTTCTGCTCTGCTCTCCTCAGCTTGGCTCTCCCTTTCTCAGCAAAGAGCCAGATTGGGGGTTGGGGAGTGTTTTGTGGCCCAAATAAAAGAGCTAAAGTAGTCAGAACTCCTTTGTATGAAAGTTTTGGGGGGGAGCAGTGACCCAAACAGCTAGTCTTTCAGGCCTGGGCTTACACGGACCAACAGGCCTGGGCTGTAGCCTGGCAACAGTAACCCATGGTGAGAGAGAGCCGGAGTGAGAAAAAGGGGGTGTCGGGAGACAGGGTTTCGTAAGGACAGTTGGAGCACTTCAGAGGACTGATCCCCTACATATGCAGGTAGCACTGATCGCCATGCGGGAGCAATTCAGTCTGGTAATTAAGTATGATCATGTCTAAAAGGATGCGTGTTTCACAGTTTAAAGTGCAAAGTTTGTTTCAACAATTGTGCTTAGACACACAATGGAGGTATTGAAATCTCCAGAAGGAGGTTTCCAGAGCACCACCAGAGCATGAATATTAAACATGTGAATATAAGGACATTTAACTTTCTCTTGAAGAAAAGCAGTAATGAATCTGACTAAGGAAGGCTGTCAGTGGAGCCTTCTCACCACTGATAGCCCCTCAACGCTTAGATTTATGTATAAGAATATAAATCCAGAATACAGTGGGGACTGCACAGATCTTCTGCACCAAGAGAATAAAAATATATTCTTGTTGCCTAGTGTTCAGTAATACTGCTTTGAAAATGGCCGGACAAGAGCTCGTAGTTTTTACGCTTTTAGTTCATACACTATCTGAACAAATTTGCCTCAAGTGTCAACAGATTTTTGGAAGAATACTCCCTGACATTTTTCAAATAGCAACGCGTTTGCCCATAACCACATTGCATGAATCCCAGGGTCGAGGTCTTTCAAAGCATTCTCCACTGAACTCAACCACAAAAACCCCACCCAACCACCTAAACTGAACCAGATTTCGTTAAAACTTTGAAACTGAAATTTGAAAGACCCCATCCCCAACCTAACATGAAAGACCAACTACAATGCCTTGTCCAGTGTTTTGTCTCAATATGTTAGCCTTAACAGTAAAAACATAACGTGAGAAAAGATATCTTAGACCTTCTAATGGCCTGTATTGCTATTCATTTCACAGCAAACATTTGCTGCACAATTGATGTGGATTGAATAGAACTACAACATCTGATAAAAAACACTCCAGTTTAATAATGTTGACAGAAACTGTTGCACAGATTGACTGAGACCAGCAGAGACACTCATATGCCTATAGATAAAAGAATGAATGCCTATAGTCCTGAAAGAATGAGATTTGTTAATGGTGCACTGGCAAGGGTTCGTTTAGTGATAAGCTAAGGAGAACGCAAGGAAAACCACCAGAGAATGGCTATTATCTCTACTGGTGTCACCTGAAGAAGTACTAGAGATGTTAAAGAAGGGTATAGGCCAGTCATAAACATTAACACACACTCAAACATTTTATAAAACTAAAAGTAATTATAATAATGTAGCAATTTTGTTTTATTTCCATGTTGCAAAGTATTTAAGTCCCAAAACCTCTGATAAATCTTAAATTAGGAAAAGGTAAACATTGGCAAAATGCTGCCTGGTTAAAATCAAGATGTCTGTGGAAAGTGTGCTTAGTGGAAAAGTGAATTCCTTTTCCTGAATCATTTAATGATGGACCCATCCCTTCCTCTTCTAAAAGGGAGGGAGAGACTAGGGAAATTTTGCTGGCGGACCTCAGTTATTGCAATCAGGCCTGCCTGAATATCTCTTCAGAAGTCATCGTCTCTCGGATAAGAACAAACAGCCAGGGGATGAGACTTCAGAGGCAGGCTTACCTCTACATAAGCATGTGGTTTAGACATACATTGACTCCAAAAAGAATAATAATACACAAATCCCAACTGGATGTTCCTGTGCCAACGGAATGGCAAAGCTGACATTTATTAGCATACAGGGTTCATTTTCTGGATATGTGTGATGTGTGAGTTAGCACACATATTTTAATTTTAACATACTTGGATGTAAGTTCCAAGTAATAAAGGATGAAACAATTTTAGCACAATGTAGCCATGTGGTGAGGAGGGAGGATGAAATAAAATGAGGCAAAAGATGAGAAAGTTGAGGAGCATGGAGACTCGGGTGCACTGAGTAAGCTGCTTAAGCTTCTCCAATAAGACTGGATGTGCGTAGCAGGGAGGTCAGAAGGCACCACTTCCTGTGACAGGGCCTGGGAACCACAGCTCCCAGTCTCCAGTCATGACCCAGAGAGACGAAGGGGCAACAAACTCAAATCTTCCTCGCTATGATGGTGTAACCTCTTGGTCAGATAGTACTCTTCTCATGGATATGACCACTGTCCTATTAATCTAATTTGAAACTACTGGGTCTGCAATTAATCAATTTTCCTGGATAATGACATGACAATGGCTCCATCTGCCCATCAGGACAGCATGAGTGATATGGTCTATATGTTGCCTCACAAAACTGCAAAGTAACTAATTGCAAATCAAACAAGTCATTCCAAACATCCCACTTTCAATGAGACTAGGCTGACAGTATTGTTAAAGACATTCCTGAAGTGGCTACCAGGGTGAATGGATGGGAGGTATGGACAATAACATGAAAGCACCAGAGGGACAGGAGGAATCTTACTAAGCATTCCTTTCTAATCCACCATAAAGATGCCAAAGAAAACACTAGCCCTAAGGTGCTCTGAACTAAGCCAACAATATAATCTGTCTCTTTGCTACGGTCTGTCAGTAAATATGTGTCTTGGCAAGAAGTGTGTATATTTCTAATTCTTAGTGAATTGTGTTCCTCAAAAATGCATTTTCATCTGTTTTTTGAGTAAATTAACTTGTAGGTGCCGCATTTCCCATTTTGAGAGGGTGTGCCCTCCCCTGAAAAAATTTTATTCTCCCTCATTAAAAAAAAAGGAGGAAGAGTATGTGTCCTTTCTCCTCAAACACATGTACAGTTCTTGCTATTTTCCAAAAGTGAAATAAAGTCGGCACGAACACCACCACAAACTTTTTACTCAAAAAACAGCACTCTACACTCGCTGGACAGTCTGCTCCCTATCAAAGTCAGAGGTGTCCTCTTTCATCATGTTCTAAGAGGCTGGGAGTTGCTACAGGGTCATAACAAAACACACAATTTATATGCTAACTCTGCTACTGAGGCCAAGGGTAAAGCATTTATAACTTAAAGAGGGCCACTGCATCCATCCATGGGCCTCACACAGCGGCGAAGCCCCACATTTATTTCCATTCAGCTTAGAGGATCTGAGAGGAAAGAGTTGGGTCATAATCTGCGATCTGCCACTGTGTTGAGAGACAGAGGCAGAGGATGAGCCGCCAGAGCTGGGACAACACGCAGAGAGAGAAAGACTGGACCTGGTTGCCGCTGCACTGTGAGAGAGGCAACATGTGCTAGAGGGACTGTGAGCTACCGGCTTCATTCCTCCACAAGCTTGTCTCTCACAGTATGGGGGCGGCTGACTGCTCAATGGCAGCACCTGGCCCTATGCTTCCCCTTTGTCAAGATCTGACTTCACTGGATTACCATCACAACATCCACCAGCTGTCCTCTGCAGAGCCCCCCTGCCCCCACTCCCTCCCTCCTACCCAGCCTCCCTCTACCCATTCCCTACCCCCAGTCCGATCCCTCCAGCTGGATCCTCTCTGAATGACACCCTCTCAATCTGCCTAATTATCTCTCCTCCAGCCACGCCGCTGTGGCCCTCGCAGCACATTCAGCTCACAGGGCGGGGCTGAGGGGCCAAAGGCTCTTCAACTGGACTTCCTGACTGCTCACCTAGAAGGCCACACTCTCTGTGACACTATCAACCCTTCACTGTCAAGTTCAAAACTCGGGGCCACAGTAAGATCATAGAAAGAATACTTTAAAAAATATTTATTGTGTATCAAAGAGAACAGTGTGTCAGAAAATGTAGATAAAACTTCACATCAGGTTTATATTTTGGGGTTAAACCTCGTGTATTCTAAGTTTTATTCTATGCAACTTTTACATCCTGGTTTGGAAAAAGTCACACTCTCACCAGTGCATGTGTCAATACAAACATGTTTGCAGACTCAGAGGAATGTTTCAGTGCAGATGCCACACAGTTATGAAGTGCTTCCATGTCAATGGGAATCATCTTCATCAAACTAATTTTGCCTGCCTTTATTAAATCTCTCACACAAACCTATGTATGAAAAGAAATAATGAGCTCTACACAAGTTGACTCAAAGCAGCCTACTGGTCATAGGTAAATACTGGATTTCCCTGGATATCCACACAAGACCCTGGTTAACAACTGTTGTTGCACTTATGTCACCACTAAAAATGATCTCAGACTTTGATAACAATACAATGGTCACTGCAGTGTTTGTACACTGGAGTTTCATGTTGGCATATGCATGTGCAGATGATTTTGTGTAACTTTTTTTTATTTGATCACTTTAGGAATAGTGAATACAACCACTCATCCTACATCATGTTCAACCATCTTTGCAATCATCAAGAAAGGAATTTATGGCTGACTAGCAGTCGCAGCCAATATCTATTGCAAGTTAGTACCTAGGTTGGGAGCAGGGTCATGGAGCCAGGTTGGAATACTCAACTCATTCAGACTAAAAGTATTAACTGATTTTAACTGGGTCACTGAAACAGGTGAAACTACTGTAATCCCCTATCAGCAACTCTGGCCTACAACTCTACTAAGTCACCTGAGGAGGAAGCCACCACACTCAGAGACACAAAGACAAGACAGAGAACTATGAGAGAACTTTGAGATTGCTTGCATGTTAAAGTGTGGTATCATAGGTGTTTGCCAACAAGACAGAGGATACATTGGTATCTGGGACAGTAACAAAGGTAGCTGCCATACACGCACTATTACTGTCACTTGAGAAGCTACTTGCCCTAAGAAAAATTAAATAACAGCGGCCGGTAAACAAGCAGGAACAGATAAATATTCTCTACACTGAACAATGTGTGTGGTTCTGTGAAACAGAACAGTGATTTCAAGGAAGGTTGTTTTCTACTGGTTCTCCAAATTCCTTTCAAATGCCAAAACATGGAACTGTATCTGCATTTTGTTTCTGTCTTTCTACTCCATATTGGCTTCACTTTGCTGTGGCCTTTCTTCACTCCCTCTCTGTGCCCTGTTCTGATGGTGCCCGGTTACAGGCAGGTATCTGGTAGAATAAAAGATCTTTTCTGCTGTTTTGGATCTCCCGTTTTTGTAGGCTCCCAAGGGAAGGGGTGGGGTGGCTCTACCACTCACCTCTGTCTACGACTGGTCTGACCACTCTCATGTGGCCATGCTCCGCTCCAATGCTCTGCCCTGCTATGGGACTCTTTCTACACAGTATGTGGTATGACAATTGATGTCCCCTTCCATTAGAAATGGTTTCCCTTTGCACTCTAAGCGCTGAACCAGCATAGTGATAACGCATGCCCAACTCCTAACATATGTACACATAGCCTACATGTACACAGCACAAAGGACTAGGATGGTATATATTCACAAAGGAAACACATTCCCTGTGATGAGATTACACGAAATCTGGAGACTAATGTATATACTAGGCTAAGCATTGAGTGTGTTGTGTTAATTTCCACTAGTAGTAGGGAAGTGCTACAGTATTTCTGTGTTGTGTTGAAAATAAATGATTTGCTCAGAAAAATGATCTGGCTGCATAAAATTATACATTTACTCACTTAATGACACTCACCCATCTTGGCTCCAGCAAATGATTGAAAAAATGTGGGTGGTAGTTACTTGTTCCGCATGCAGTCGAGTTACACATTGACTAGTGTGTAATGGCTACTACTGTCAGAATAATCTATGCAATTACTTTCATGTTTAATAAATATGAAATATATATATATATATATATATATATATATATATATATATATATATATATATATGAAAAACATTTGTCTTATTATTTGCTTGTGAAAAGTGTATTCATGGTGTTGGCTCAAGTTTGACCCCGTGCAGTATTGTAAACTGCAAATAACTCCAATAAAATAATAAATTTACTGTTTTGGAGGGAAGCAGCTGGCAACCAAGGAGTTTTTGTTCTATCAATGACTGTATCTCCTCCATCTGAAACACTCAGGCATGTTTCCTTAGCTAAAGGCTTTTTTAAAAGGACAAATGACCCTCAGGCAAGACACTGTAAGCTATTTAACTTGACTATTGTAATAGGTTCCCACACAACCCCCACCACCACCACCACTTTGAAAAACAAAAGCCTTATCACTGTCAAAAGATGTGAGAGCTCAAAAATACCCAAAGCAGGGAGGAAAGGAGGACAATTCATCAAAAAAGTATTTTTAAAGCATTCAAATTAACTCCTATTGCTAAAGGTTACCCGTACAACAAAGAAAAATATCACACATTGAAAACAACAATTTTAAAAAAAGGGTAAAAAGACAGAAGGAAAACTTAACTCATGCTATGAGCAGCATAATGGTGTGATTTAAGTCTGACAAACAGGTGCAAGAGATGAGTGTGACAGCCAAACATGTTGAGGCTCGTTGATGCTCATCTGTGTAGACCTTATCAATTTGTCCTATCTTTCACCACTTTTATGTGAATGTTGTAAATTAGCAACCAACAGGATTTAAAGAGGACATATTCACTTCAGTATCAGACTGGAAATTAATCTTTCCCCTGAACCTTCGAAGAACCAACTGACAAATAATAGCCTGTGTAAATCAATTTACACACAAGGCCTAACTTTTGGTTTGAATGCCTTTCAAAAACGAAGTTTATGAACTATTGAGGCAGGAGAAACTCAGATTGGAGGCTTTGCTGAAAGGAAACTCTGGCCCACACAGGTCTTATCCTGGTACATTTTTACATGTTCCACTTACATGCATCGAGAGGATGAATCTAAGCATGTCCCTCCATTTTCACATGGTCTGTTTTTATCCACGCAACGGAACCCTGTGGAAAGTGGAGAAATTAGTTAGAACCACACAACTGACAAATTACTTGATGTCATTCACTTCAACCAGAAGAGGCACATGTAATCCTACAACCAATAAATCCCAGCAAAACTATATATAATGTACCATTGGAATAGTATAGGTGATCTTTGTAAACTCTCTGTAAAATAACATGGGAGATACTCAAATTGATGTGACCCCTTTAAACTCACTGATACAGATTTCAAGCATGCCTTTCTAGATAGCAGGCCATTGCCACTTGTGGCATCTTGCAGACACACCCGCGTGTTTGTTGTTTACTTTGTCAAAAGCAGATAAACGTTTGTGTTTCCTTGATGGAGATACGTGCCGACATAATGAGATTGTTTCTGCCTGGAAACAAGTTTGTCTTAGAGACATTCATTTATCATTATCTGAAAATCATTGCTCAACCGCTTCGAGGGAAAAAATATTCAGCCGATTAAAAGGTCTTTGTTCAGAAAGGGAAGGGGTAACTTCGGCTCATCACCCCCTGCTTTAGCTTAAACAAAGCCCCCCCCCCCACACACACATACACTTTTGGAAACTTATTACGTTAAACATCATTGCACAAGCCCAAGCTCCTCAGCCAAGCTCTTGTGCTGCTGATGTTAAAGGAGCGACTTCTACACTTGGGGTTTTGTTAACTCGGTGGAGCAGCAGCGCTCATACTGTGTCACCAGACTTCTCCAACAAAAGAAAACAAACCATTGCAGAAAGATAAAATGTAATCTGTAAAAATATCTATTTTCCCCGTTCCGCAGTGTGAGATTTATTCACAAAAAAGTTTGACACGTGATACGTGTAGGCTAAATGTCTTCGGTGTCTGTTAGCCTACCATTATCTGTTGCGGTTCAATTATTCCAAGGGGCTTTGGAAAACGTTGTAGATTTTCCGTTGATATCTGTAACTAATAAACTAGCTACTAAGTAAAAGAAACAATTAAAACGTAGGCATGTCAGTGCTCATTGGTAGCCTAGATAGTCAAGGATAGCCCCAATTGTATTTGGAGCCGTACGGGGGATGGACTGTCCAGACATGTCCAGTCTACCTATGGATGTATCCTACAGCCCACTTGTATTCTACGAATATTGATTGTTAATGTTAATTAGCTAGACTTACCTTCACAAATATGCATAAACAATAAAAATGGCAAAATAATCCATGGGATATTCCCTTCCATTTCGGTGGAAGCGTTTCCAGCGTTTCAAGTCGGGCTTTTAGTAGAAATACATCCTTTATTAAGTTCACATAAAAATAAAGGCTCCAAAATCGATGGGGAATTTTTCATAAAGTCAGCCGGAAAGCGTAGCGTTAGGTCCCAATCCCGTATTATCCTCCGCAGCTCGGCCACGGCTGCTGTGATTCTCGGTTAACCTCCTGAAACTTTTGAAAAACTTTTCCTTCCCGATCTGTCCCAGCGTCTGGTACTACTCCGCCTCCTCTCTCTCTCTCTCTCTCTCTCTCTCTCTCTCTCTCTCTCTCTCTCTCTCTCTCTCCCCCCCCCAACCCGAGATACTCCGTGCACAGAGCTTCCCAACATTGGGCCCTTCAGGGACCCCCCCCCCCCACCCCTCCACACACACACACACACACATACACACGTAAAAAGGAATAGTTTAATTTATTTCACTCCCTAAAAATTGAGAGAATGAAGGCAGGAAAATATTGATCAGAGTTCAATCTATATAGTTGAGTAAGTAATGCTGTTCTGGACCAAATCTACCAACAGAAATGGGTAGTTACTTTGCAGAGACACTGATTGAAAAGCACAAACTAACACAAAAAACACAACTAGCAGATTTGACAGTAAAAAACACATCTCTCTTTGTCTCTTGTTCCAGAATCTGCACTGAATTAACAGCTGATATGTTATTTTAGAGCCACTGTAGAGCTACAAATACTCACTACTGAGAGTGTGAAAAACATATAGAACTAATTTTTAAAAGAAATTAAGTTGATAGACCTAACACAACTGCAACTGACAACAACTTTAGGAAGTCCAAACATTTCAAAAATTGTCCCGAAAACCTCAGAAAAACCTGAAAACCACCAGTATGTCATGTTAATTTATGATTCTTTTGTGCGAATCGTGAACTACAGAAGACCTGTTTTGATATAAACACAAGGACTCTGGAGGTTGGAGGTCATTTTGATGTTAATTTTGGTGGTTATTTGATATGCTGGCAATATAACTAATGGGACTGTAAGTGGTATGAGCTCAAAGAGTTTTAAATATCAAAATGTAGGCTGTGAAATGCTGCTAATGCATTGACACAAATTGCTTCAAATCATATATTTTCATTAGTTTTGAATCTATGAGTAGAAAAAAACAACAAAGACTCCTAGATTATGCCTTTAAAGAAGTAGCTTCTGTATTATGGCAGTCGACTGAAATGTGTCCAATTATGTGCAAGCTTACTTGTTTGTTTGTATGTTTACAGCTGATGAATTGCAGATAAGAGAGTGAATTGTGTTTACATGATAGCAGTGAGTACAGGCGTTCCTGTTATCCCCATGGCCCATGTACTGAGTTGCAGTCCTGCTTTCTCAGCCTGCACCTCCTCAGCCTATGGCAGTGGACTCATTTTCTGCAGCCGGCGTATAGTGCCTTGGTTGTTCTGCAGCACAGAGCGGAGCCGGTCGCTTACAGAGACAATAGCCTTGATTTGAATCATAAAAGGAGTCCGGCATTATGACACAGTTTCTCTCTGCAGGGGAGGGCAGCACACTAATATTCAAGCACACTGCCCCTACACCACCGTCTCCCCCTCTCAATCACACTATTCCTGGTCCTGGCCTTGAATAAATTACAGGCATGGGTAGGGCCATGAATGTAGCAGGCTGGTTTGGAGTGAAGTTCGTTAGTGCGTGTGACGTCATCTATAGGGGTCAGTGAAAAGAGCTTGTTAGGCCTCACAGACACCTGCTTAATTTGGCACCCACCGTGTGATGAAAGTTGGGCAGTGCAAAGTTTTCAATAGCACAATGACATAATTACTTAGTCTTGTATTCTTCATTAGCACTTGGATATTACTGCAACTGATTAAAATCGTCTTTAGAATCTCACCCAGTCATGCCATCTTAACACAGGCTTGTATCCAAGATGAAATGTGTGCATGTGTTTCTGACTGTGTCTCCAGCTGCAAGTGAAAACTAGACAGAGACAAGGAGGACGGTGTAAGAGTTTAGGTATATTACAAGTAGGTGTGATAAGCTGTGTTTTTGTGTTTTCATCTGGCTGTGAAATATGTCTTTCACCCCCCGGGGATGTAGTAGATGCACTCCCAGCTCACTTTGGCAAGTGCTGGCAATGTTTTGACTGGCTTCCAGTTGGAGAAGGTCCCAGAGAGAGATTTCTCAGTGTGCTCAGGGACAGACAGTTGTATTTGCAGTATGTTACTATCTACGCACCCAAAGTCTACAAATGCCCCATTCTTCTGAAAAAGTGAAGGCCTTGGTCATTCCATGAAAAACACCTGCTGGCTTCTTCATGTCTAACAATGTTTTCACAACAAAAATATCACAAGTTGAGGCTGTTACAAGTTAACATAACTACTCAGAGAAGAATGTATTACATATCCTAACATGATCAGGATTGTAGATATATGTATCTTCCTGTTTCTTTAAAGAGCACAACAGAGCACAAAGATTTTACATTTTCTTTTGACTGAATTGTGAATACATTGTTCTTCAATTTTTAATCTTTTAATGATGTCAGGTATTTCAGCAATGCTGCATTCTCCCATTAATGAATTCTCAAACTCCTGTGTGTAATCAGAATTGCTGCAGCAAACTTTGAAAGAGTGCTGTTGAAAGGTCCGCAAGACTCCCAGTCTTCTTCAGTCACAAGCTAAAATGCTTTGTTTGAGAGGATTCCAATCTATCCCGCTTGACTCCAGAAACTAGAGAGCCAATGAGAAAATTCCAGTTTGTCTTCTTTCTCTCTGATCTCATTAGTGGAAGTGGCTGCTCCAGCCCTTCCCTTTGGAAATACGACCTTTCCTTGATTGTTTCAGAAATGAAAGAGAAGAGAGACAGTGAACTTAATCTTGTGAACAACAGCAGTAGGACAGCCTCTGGTTTCTTTGTGGGACATTTTCCGTACTATAGTCTGTAAATTGTAAATTTTTATGAATTCTTAATCATGTTACATGTTTGTCTCGTTATCTCTTCTGTCTCTCACCCTCTTTCTCTCTCTCTCTCTCTCTCTACACACACACACACACACACACACAACAGAAGAAATAAGTCAGTGTTTTGTTTGTACTGGAGAGAAAGTGTGAGAGTGGAAGCCCTGGTGACAAAGTTCTCGCACAGGACTCAGGGGGAATCTCCAATCACACAAACAAAGATGTGACAGGTCAGGATTTATAACTCTGATCTCTGTTGGAAAGAGAGCGGCACTCCTCTTTGAACAGTTGTTAGCATTGCTCATAGTTAATAGATGTAAATCTGAAGAAATAGCAGCACTGCATTTAATCAGGACATCTTAGTGTACACATTTAATGCAGAACCTGCCTTTCTAGCACCACCTTTCTGCTTTTGTATACCCAGCTGTACAAAGTACTCTGTAATTCCTCCCATTGAGCATTTGATACCTTGGGATAACACGCACTATTGTGACGCACATTGCTAACAGAAGGGCTTTTATCCTGAACTGCATGTGAATGATACTGTACGTTTGCAGTGTCAAGAGTGAAAGCTGACCAAAGCCTGTTAAATGAAGACCACCCATGGGTGAGAGGCAAAATGGTATACTTACGCTATCACTGTCCTTCTTAACCCAGCCTTGCTTTGCACTCACAAGGCAGGGGAGTGCATCCATACACAGCAGGGGTCACTAGACCAACATAATGTAATATTTCTCTAAAAATTTGAGTTTGCATAGCATACTCATGAGAGATAAAGCTCATGTTAGCTGTGCAGGTGGAAATTTTAAAATTTCTCATCACAATATTCATACAGTGACGTCTCTTTCAAAACAACAGTACAGTGTCAAGTGGAGTTACCAGTAAGAGCCTACATATATAGTGTGGTCAGCCAGCGCCCTCCTTTCATGCTTGGTGGCCTTTCAGTGCTAGCACGCTCCATGTGATAGGGGTGCTAACAGGCAGTGTTTGTGGACACAGTGGACGTGATGACTTTACCACCCAGGCCAGACTGATTTATGTGGGAAAAGCCCTTAGAGCACCCACAGAGAGTGTGGAGAGGATTAGAATCCCCTCTACAAAACCGGTCATGGCCAATCAGCAGCTGAGACCCCCTACAGACAGATGTCGGGGCCAATTGCAGCGCAGCATTCATGTTGATGATCTGGATTGTCTTCTTTATCGCTGCTTCATAATTGTATGATCTCTTTATCATTTAGGGTTTGTGGGTAAGCACTTCAGCTTCAAGTGTAGTGGGCTTCTGAGGTTTGAAGAGATAGTAGGCACACTTCTAATGTAGCCCCCATGAACACAACACACACACACAACTGTATCCCACAGTGATAAGATAACTCCTCCTTGTTTCTGCTCTGTTCTGGGAAGTTGGGGCCTACACTTTTGTTAGTTGAATTGAATGTAGCAAGGAAGTATTTGGATTTATGCCTTTTGATGATATTGTGAAAAGTGTGTATTTATGTAATTACATTCTTGTTTTTGTTTTTTCCTGATTGTCATTGTGTCGTCAAGTCAAAAGATTTTGAATTTAAAAAAAAAACGGAGGTTTCTTCTGGAGTTGGGTGTGTATTCATACTTTTCCTCTTTCACCATGATTCCTTTCTTCTTTTCCTTCCACCCACTATCTGTGACACACACACACACACACACACACACACCTACACACACACACACACACACACACACACACACACACACACACACACACACACACACACACACACACACACACACACACACACACACAGTAACTTAGAGACTGGGGCTTTT
>VMKM01001586.1:0-128572 GCA_008360985.2 Macquaria ambigua | reverse complement strand
AAATGCACACGTGAAGGCACAATGTAGCGGGGCTCAAACACTTTGACCATATGCTTCAATTCTGTATTCTCTACGACCGAGTATGGTCGCATATCTGCAGCAATAAACACTCCTATAGCATTAGTTATTACTTTGGCACGGTCCGAATCTGCAGCCGGCACAAACCTACAACCCGCGTGAACATACTCAATGTGCACTCTTACACACCGTTGGAGGTAACAAACGTCAATCATCAAGGGGGCGGTATAAAACTAATCAGAGCATTTCTATAATAACTGTAAACATTTTCAATTGCATTCCTGTCTGAATGAAGAGGTGGCAAAGTGTCATAAACTTACCTATGCATACAGTTCTCCTTATTACATCCATGATGCGGACATGTTCAGCTAGAGCTTCATCAAACTGGTCAGCCATGGTTGTTTTGAGCGGAAGAGAACACAAACAGTAACAGGGTCAGCTGTCTCTTGTTGTTTCATGCTATAGCGCCCATTTCTGCAACATTCAAACTGCAGATAGCGCTTGTGTTGCGTTAAAATTTGACACACTCTGACGACGTGTGAAATTGATCTTGCATAGCTCAAAGTGTCTGCGTTTGCGTACTTGCATGGGCCACGTTTGTGCCCTAAGAGTGCAAGTATAAGGCCATTTCCTGGAATCAGTACGTACCAGTGTAGATCTGATACGTATCAAACTTGAAAAATAATTGGTACACAAGATTTGTTTGTGCATTTTTTGTTAGCACTAACTGAAATGCACTAGTATGCATTGCAACATCAAAACCAGCCCAGACTGAGATTGTGTTTACCTGGCTGGTTGCCTGACGTATAGGCTGGGTTCGGGTCTTAGTTTGAGGTCCCTCTGTCATTGCATCTTTCATTCCACAGGAAAACCGTGAGCGTGCACAACTACAGGAAATACATTAGGTCAAAGTTTAATTAGTAGGGCTGCCGCGGTGGTTGCTTACAACCGACAGTTGGGATTATGACCATTTGTCTTAATTTCGCCTTCCAAATAAATATTACAGTCTTAGTCTATTGTTGAGCATAAACAGTGGCTCTGTTGGAATCTATTTTTAGCAATGTGGGATGATTCTGAGTCTCAGCAACACGCTTGTTGAGTACATTGTTTTCATACAACTGTTGAACATGTGTCTAAGCGATAATAATAAAATTCAACTTGTAATAATCCATAGTTTTCGCCTGGCAAGGTAACGGTAAGTATCAGATGTAATAAAGAAAAATATGGCCTCAGGTCTTAGGTTGGGTTTGGGTCTCAAATTTAGCGGTACCAGGGGTTCAGGCAGAAAACTATGGATTATTACAAGTTGAATTTTATTATTATCGCTTAAGACACATGTTCCTTTGGTTATGAAAACAATGTACTCAACAAACGTATTTGCTGAGATCTCAGAATGCATCCACATTGCTAAAAATAGGTCCAACAGAGCCACTGGTATGGGTGCTCAACAGTAAGACTAAGACTGTAATATTTATTTGGAAGACGAAATTAAGACAAATGGTCATAATCCCAACTGTCAGTTGTAAACAACCACCGCAGCTTACAGCCCTACTAATTAAACTTTGACCTAATGTATTTCCTGTAGTTGTGCACGCTCACGGTTTTCCTGTGGAATGAAAGATGCAATGACAGAGGGACCTCAAACTAAGACCCAAACCCAGCCTATACGTCAGGCAACCAGCCAGGTAAACACAATCTCAGTCTGGGCTGGTTTTGATGTTGCAATGCATACTAGTGCATTTCAGTTAGTGCTAACAAAAAATGCACAAACAAATCTTGTGTACCAATTATTTTTCAAGTTTGATACGTATCAGATCTACACTGGTACGTACTGATTCCAGGAAATGGCCTTATACTTGCACTCTTAGGGCACAAACGTGGCCCATGCAAGTACGCAAACGCAGACACTTTGAGCTATGCAAGATCAATTTCACACGTCGTCAGAGTGTGTCAAATTTTAACGCAACACAAGCGCTATCTGCAGTTTGAATGTTGCAGAAATGGGCGCTATAGCATGAAACAACAAGAGACAGCTGACCCTGTTACTGTTTGTGTTCTCTTCCGCTCAAAACAACCATGGCTGACCAGTTTGATGAAGCTCTAGCTGAACATGTCCGCATCATGGATGTAATAAGGAGAACTGTATGCATAGGTAAGTTTATGACACTTTGCCACCTCTTCATTCAGACAGGAATGCAATTGAAAATGTTTACAGTTATTATAGAAATGCTCTGATTAGTTTTATACCGCCCCCTTGATGATTGACGTTTGTTACCTCCAACGGTGTGTAAGAGTGCACATTGAGTATGTTCACGCGGGTTGTAGGTTTGTGCCGGCTGCAGATTCGGACCGTGCCAAAGTAATAACTAATGCTATAGGAGTGTTTATTGCTGCAGATATGCGACCATACTCGGTCGTAGAGAATACAGAATTGAAGCATATGGTCAAAGTGTTTGAGCCCCGCTACATTGTGCCTTCACGTGTGCATTTTAGTCAGTCCATAGTGCCTGCCCTGTATAAACAAGCGCAAGCTGCAGTTGTGTAGGAATTATCAACAGGTCAGAGTCTTACAATGGAGCATTACTGACATTTGTATTATTTATTTTTGTGAATTATAGCCAATGAGCCACTGTTGAATGTTTACAATTTTCAAAATAGATGTCAAAAATGTTATTTTCTACATTCTTTTTGTTTTCCCTGTACAAAAACGTACCGAACCATGACCCTAAAACCAAGGTACATACCGAGCCATGTATTTTGTGTACCATTACACCCCTAATATATATATATAATATGCTCCCCCAATCCCCCCACTTGGTCTGCCCCAATGTCTGACTGAAGATTTCCCCCTTTGGTATCAGTGTTGCTCAATGAACAACTGTAAACTTTTTGAATTGAGCCAATGGGAATGGAGGTTGTTGGGGAGAATGTTTTTAAAAAATGGGAACCTACAAAAAACTTTTTTACTGATAAAAATTTGATTAATTATGAATTTAATGCGCACAAACATCTTGGCAATGACTAAAGTAGTTTGGTTATAAAAGTGAAAATAAAATGAAACACTGTATTTATCAAGAGGGAATTTTGAAATTAAATGCTGTTACACTATCAGTGTAATATCTGCAGGCGGGAGTAGCACCAGATGTACTTTTTCACTAATTTTGCCTGTAGGTAAATATGTTTTAAAGCCAGAGATGCCAATAAGACTCCACTACCATTTACACACCCTTGTGTCACTTCTGATTTTATTTTTTAAATACGCTTCATTCCTTCACTGCATTCCCTTTTGCATCATCCCATTTTCTCTTTTCATTTGCTCGTAATGAAGCTCTCTCTGTCTCTCTACTACTCTCTACTGTCTTTCTTTCTTCCTAGAAGTGTTTCGTGTGTCAAAACGAGGAGGTAGGGATGGTTGGGAGAGGCCCTACCATCCTCACGTTGAACATGATTAATGGAAGCAGCCCATTCCAATTTAAGAGGCTGATTAATGCAATAGATACATCACAGCATGGAGTGGACCATTTCTCTATGTCTCTCTGTCTCTGTTCATGACAGGATAGAGACAGAGCATGGTAGTATTGGGTTATGGCAGAATATGCTTATAATAAATCTTTGTAGACAGAATTATTTTTTGATTCTTACAGTTGCAATTACAAATAACGACCACTAGTTCAGTTTTTTGTCTTTATGCTGATGATACACCCATTTACTGCTGTACACCTTGTAAAAGCCAGTGAGGAATCTGAAATCTGGAAATGATATCACACAAAACATTCATTTTATGTATAACTTTAAAGCCATTAAAATAATCTAAAATTGTGTCCTATTTTTTTGTTGAAGCTAACAACTTTCATTCAGGCCAACTATTCTGACAAAAACAAGGAAACAAACTGCTTATTTCCAGGATTTACTTTGGGAAAAAGTGATTATGTGTGCTTTTCACCATCAATGTAATGTCAGGAACCAATGTAATGCTTTGGAAGTTTATAAAGTGTAGTCCACTCATTCATCAGGCACTTTCCAAAAATGATGGCAAGTTGGTGGGATGTTTTCTTATTTATAATATACAACATATATAAAATATATAAACTTTTTTTTAACATTTTAACAATGATTATATGTTTTAATATAATTTACTATATCCTCTTATTCAGCTGTAATCCAGTGGGGACCAAGCAAACTTGGCAGCAACTTAAGATCAAACACAAAAATATATTAAAGACTGGTAAGAAATTTTGCTTACAGCTACCTCATTCTTCCAATATTAGGCTTAGGTTAGTTGAATTGTTGAATTTTACTCTAGCCAACAGGAAGAAAGATGAGGCCCAAAAAAATGGGTGGCGGGCCACCACCACCTCTCACAGAGGCCAAAGAGCTGGCCCGAAACAGTGAGCAGCCTATTACTGAGGGCATCCCTGGTGGCAGCTCATCAGAGCCCATCACGCCCCAGGACACAAGTGCCTATATAAAGGGTAGGTTTATCATTCATCTTTTTGCCAGTATTTAGGGAGGCTGAGGACTCCCTTAATCCACCCCCAGTACCTCTGACACAATTTGGAACCCTGACGTTGGCATTTAAAGTTGTTCATATTGAAACAGTTACTGTCTCGTAGAGCCTCCTGCCACAGCAGAGCACTGTGTGGTTGTAAGTAACTGAATATTCCACTGATTTTGTGTGATGGTTTTCAGTAGCCTACATCAAACATTATTGCTCCCCTTCACCACAGGAGGATGATGAAGACACTGTATCTGCTGCCACTGCTATGGAGGATACAGTGAGGCCTATAGAGGTATACATCTTGAATATCATCTATGACAATTTCTGATTGCTTTGTCCCACATAAAAACTTGCATGTCCTTGTCCTATAACAGAGAATCCCTGGCTACTACAATGAGGAGGAGGGTCCATCGACCTCCACAGCACGATTGAGCACAGTAAGAGTTCGCAGTTGTCATTGCCCATGTGTCCACATGAAATTCTGTATTTGACTGTAGAAATGCCTCAAACTTAACAATATGTCAGTGTTGTCTCTCCCTGGCTTCCTGTCAAGCAGCTGTAGAAGGTTCATTTGGAAAAAGCAAATGGACCACATTAAACTCCAAATAATAAAAACACAACTTGAAATCCAATTACTTGAACACAAATTAAAGGTGGGTTGGTGCCTGAAAGTTGTTGATGTTACTTAATGGTGGGCAAATTATTTAAATAGACATATACTGTATATTATAACATTAAAGCATTTTTTCACTTTTTACAGTATTTGCAGGAAATAAAGAATACTGAAAAGTGAATTAATCTTTTTATCTGAAGGAAATAAAGAATACTTTAAAATAAATGTGTCTTTTTATATACAGGACATAAGGACAAGAAAAGGATTCATATTTGTATCTGAAGAAAATAAGGGCAAAATTAAAATGAATTTGTCTTGAGGGGACTGGTGGGAGGTAATGGTGGATTAATTGGAGAAATGGTTCTGACATACTGCATCTCAGAATGCTCTTCCATCTTGGCCATCAATGGGGTGGAAGGGATGGTCTTCCTCAGGATCATTAATTTGTACGGCAGGGTGTTGCTCTCCTCTAATTGTAGCGATATTATGGAGCATGAAACATGCCACAATGATGTCACATGCCCTCTCCAGGGTGACCCTGAGCCTACGCAGACACTGGAACTGGGCCTTGAGAATGCCAATGGTCATCTCAACCCTGGCTCTAGTCCTGCAGTGAGCCAGGTTATAGCTTTGCTGTGGTCCAGGGTCAGGGTCAGGGTAAGGGGTCATCAGAGAAGGCAGGCAGGGGTACCCTCTGTCCCCAAATAATACACCATTAAATTGTCCTGTAATCATGTGCGGTGAGGGACACTGATATTTGAACATTTTAATTCCACAAGGATTGAAGGAATAAGGAACAAAATTTCACTTACCCTGTGCAAATCTAGACTCACGATAATTCCATGAGTCATGGACAGAGCCTAGTCACTTGGCTTCAACATAGGTAATGATGTATGCTGCATTACATATTACCTTCAGTGTAGAATAATAATTGTCATTAGTGGCAGTACATGTGAAGTGAAGCTTTTGAAAGACAGTAGTTCTACTCCGTCTTTACCTGCACATTAATGCTGTGGAATGACTTCCTATTCACATAATCTCCTTCGTTGACTGATGGAGCTGTGATAGGAATGTGGGTTCCATTGATGCAGCCAATTACACCAGGAAACCCTTAAATATATAAGTTTCATAAATCATTGCCTAATATCTTCACATAGATTCATTTCTTATTAACATTGACAAACCAGAGAGTCTGTGGAATTCCTCTTTGATTTTGATCTTTTGATTCTTCTTTTACTGGTCTATGCCCGGGGAAAACCACAAAACTGTGTAAAAAACGTTTCAGCGCAAGACACACGTTTCTGATGGCCGGACAAATGGTTGCCTTACTAATGTGCTAGATACATTATTGAAGATGTCTAACCGGGGTCTAATCACCCTCTCTCGATGTAAACTTCTCTGAATAAGTTGAGCCTCCATGTCAGTGACATCATTCAGAAGAGGACACGGCATGTCCGACGCCAAACTCCTTCCTGCTACACGCTCGATGGATGTTCTGATGAGTAGCCTAACTTGGGGTTAGATGAAGTAAACCTGCTCCCAAATTGCCATAACTGATCTAGTTAATCTGATCTCAGACTAAACCTGCTTTCTGACCTGCCGGTCTGTCCTTAAAGGATGAAGTTTGCGTGATTCTATGTGTTTTCATATTATCGACAACTCTCATTAAAAGACCCAAATCACCAATGAACTGATACTCCTAAAAAGGATTGCCTGTGTAGCCAAAGCTTGATTTAGGTTATTCCTTTGTGCCATAGAGCCCCCTCACAGGATCACGATTAACTAGGCACGCTCCAATACGTTGTTTGCAGTCATGTGATTCCGATGATACAGGAAGTGAGAGGCAGAATGGATGAGATCAATCGGTCAACATGTGTGTGAAATCTGGAATCGCCCAATTCATTCTTAAATTATGGCTAAAAATTGCCATTATGATGGCACAGTCAAGTTGACCTTTGGGATAAAAAATGTTATCATTTCATCATTAGATTTTATGGCCAAAAACATGTTTGTCAAGGTAATTTTGAGGTCACAGTGACCTTAACCTTTGAGTCAAAAGTGTCACCAATTCATTGTCCAACCAACTGTGAAATATGTTCATCAATTCTTGAGTTGTGGCCAAAAACGTGTTTTGTGAGGTCACACCACAACCAAATTCTAGTCAGTAAATGCTTGTGTCCAAATGGACGTTTGTGCCAAATTTGAAGAAATTCCTTCCAGGCGTTCTTGAGATATTGTTAATCACGCATTTGCAGTGCGTTTCTGTATCTGGTTGTGTTTTGCAGCGCGTTTCTGTTTGGTTGTGTTTTCTGTATTTGCATGTGTTTTCTTAAGTTGCAGTGAGCTCTCAGGGCCACGGTAGATCCCTGTAGTCTTGCAACATTGTGCTTAAAATAAATTAGATAAAGAAAAACAGGTAACTGGTCTTTTTTTTATTTAAAGAGGAACTCCCTGGGGCTCTCAAAGGAGCCCTGGTGGTCACTGAACCTGACTTTGAGAAACCACTATTTTCGAGCAGTGTAACCAATGAAGTACAGTAATGGAGTGTAGTGGCCTGAAGTGTAGCTATGAAGTCTTCCCTAATGACTCTAGCACATGTGTGTCTGGCTTTCAGCCCTCTCATTAACGTCACTGGACACTGTATACTCTGTGGCTGTGTGTGTGTGTGTGTGTGTGTGTGTGTGTGTGAAACGCTGCTGTTTGCCAATATAGCAAGGCTTAGAGTGCTCCGGTGATCTCATCTCCGCTTAAGTTTGCTCACCCTGTGGCTGTGGTTGTGTGTCTGTGTGTGTGTGTGTTTATGTGCCCACACACCTACACAAGTTACTGTGTACTACATGTAGAAGAGTATACTTCATGCACAGGTGAGGGATGTCTTTCATTCTCAAGCCAATGGAAGGATATAATATGTGTCAGCTCCTTTTATAGAAGATAGCTTCCTTTTTCTTCATTTTTCACTCAGGAGTAAATGTTCAGTAAATGTTTCTATTTCATTTTTGTTTCAGTTACAGATGTTGCAGCTCTGGTTTATGAATAAGTGAGACCTGTGTGTGTGTGTTGGTGTGTGTGTGTGTGGTAAACAGGGTGGTTTGCTCTGTGGAAGAAGGAATTTCCCCCAGCAGTCCCCATCAGTAATAGTGCCTGTAATGAGCTGCAGCTGTCAGCGTGGTTTCCGCACACACATGCACACAAAACACACACGTACACAGTAAGGAGGAAGCAGTGACTCACTCAGCAGTGTGCCGTCACACTGTACGCTGATAAACAGTGTAACTCATCAGACTTGCATCAGACACTAGACACAAACATTTCCTCAGAAATACCTACTCCTTCTAAAAATATCTGAGTCTGTGAATTTACTTTACAGTTTATGACTTGTATAACTAAAAACACACTGCTTGTGCTTCTCACTTAAAGATACAGTGAAATGAAAATTATATTTTCCAAGTTCTTATCATTCCTGTTCTGCTATCTCTTTGTATATGTAAAAGATATGTTATAAAAAGCATTTCTCAGTATTTAGATATCGAAATAAGTGTCTTTTGTCTTTCTTAAATTATTATTCATGTCTCATTCTGCATTCAGGAACATATATATCAATGTATCCAATCAAATCGCACTACAAAACATCCCTTGGCCTCGTTAGCTTATGAGTTGTAGAAGCTGGAGGAGCAATATCATGGGTCATAGGTGTGTGGATATCAGCAGACGTGCATGGTTGCAGTCTAATTTACTCATGTCTCCCTCGTCGTCCACCTCCTCATCTAACAATGCACATGGAGGAAGCTAAAGGTGCTTTAATTGCATTACACGGCATCTTTAACCCGCAGTTTGGGGTCCTGGAAACCCTGGGCAAAAAGCTCAAAAAGCTCAAAAAACATATTTAACTTTGTTTTATCAGCTAGATACTTAATGACTTTTGCTAATTTTATAAGAATTACTTATAAACATGATTTTGAACTGATGACGTGTTTCAGAAGGCCTGCTAGAGAAAATGACACAGTACTTCTGTTTGGGTCTCAGATACCCCAGGTGTAAAACATGGTAAAATACAATAGATTTTCATTATGCTCTATATCTGTGATTGGTGTTGACAGTACTTTTTCTGCAGCACTACCCCTCCCAAATCTCAGATAATGCATGTATAGCCCATGTAACACATAAAACATCTACTTATTTAGTGTAATGACAATGTTTCATGGTCATTTCAGTACTTTGTCACCTTCATCAAATGTGCAAGCCCAGTTTGTGTCAAAAGGACGGGTTACTACTACTTCAATTCTTTTTGTACATATTGGGTTTTAACAAGGTCAGAAGATAAGAAAAAAATATTTGATGGGAAAAAAAACGGGTTCATTTTTAAATTGTTTTTATTATAATACAGCAGTTGGGACTGTGGGATCCCAAAGAATGAGGACATAAAAGCCATTTTTCAATAAAACACAACAGCTAACAGTAACACATCTTAAACCTGCCTTTTACTGACATTTTATTTTGTAATGTTGCTTGCAGGATTTTAATGAAATTAGGACAATTATGCAAGCAGGACTGGGTGATTTTATTTTATTATTAAGACTATTGTTGAGACCAATCATGGGCCCCCATGTGTCTTTTCTTTAGATGATCAAGTTAATTTGTACCTAAGGCTGTTGAGTCATTTCTGTTTTTTACACATTTTAACCAGAATATTAGCAGAGATGCCAGTTTATAATATCATGTACACTACTTAATTGCAATTTTGTCTTACTGGTAATAGTTACACAGAATATCCCTATAGCCACTGATCCAGGCCATGCTAATGCATCATCAGTCAGGACTTGGCACTGACCCACCAGGCTTCCCAACAAGTTATTCTACTACGGTCTAGACCTGCTCTATATGAAAAGTGGCCTGAGATAACTTCTGATATGATTTGGCACTATATAAATAAAATTGAATTGAATTGAATTGAATTAACTTGACTTTTTCCCCTAAAAACAAAACTCACAAAAGTAACCCACAAAATATAGCGAAAAATAATAAAAGCAGCACCTCATACCAGCCCAGATGAGCTGCAGCTTTGTGTTTTGACTGGCCCGGCCCTCTGTGACCTCTGCCAATTTTTTATCTCATTTCACTCTAACTTTGTAGATCAGACTTTAATTTTGAAGCGTGGACCACGGGACAGTGATGAATAGGCTACATCAAGGAGGGCTTAAATTACCCCTCTCCCTGGTGGCAACACAGGGAGAGGTGTGCGTGTGTGTCTGCGTTGCCTGTGTGTGTGTGTGTGTGTGTGTGGTGACCTAGTAACAGCAGACAGAGAAAGAAAGAGGGCTGGTCAGCACTTGCCCTCTCAACCCTGCTAGCTCCGCAGCACACCCAACGAGGCAGGAGGGAGGGAGGACACTGGGGAGGGGGAGAGAGAGAGAGAGGGAGAAAGAGAGCATCCACTCAATCTTTTTCAGCTTCTCTTGTCAATGCCTTGTCTTGTTTTTGGTGGGAGTTTGTAACTTTTAAGGTTACTTTAGGAGAGTCTAACCCTGGCCTCCTTTTTTTCTTACTCTTTCCATGCAGATAGGCACCTGTTCTTTTTTTTAGTGAATACCACCAGCAGCCTTCTGTGTTAGGGAAGATGAGTTTTGGAGGTAATTCAGATATCGACGAAACCTTAACACTACATAATAAAACAGTCTGTCTCAAATGGAGGTGGGAAAGGCAGGAGGGTTTGGCCAACAGCCACAGGCACGGCCTAAGGCTGAGAGGAGGAAAATCAAAAACATGGTGACAAAAAGCAGATTTCTGGGAGGAAAAAAAAAACAACTTATAAAACTAAAAGGGCTTTAAAGGAGGCTTGTGGACCTTCAGCCTGTCCACCTTAATAGAGAGATCATTTCTTTTTTTCCCTAAAACAATCTACTTAGTACAAGAATTTCTTTTGACTCAAGTAGCATTTACTTGATACTGAAAGAGCGGCGCTTGTTTCTAGTAAATGTATTTTTCCACAAAGAATTCATAGCAAAATATTTTAAGAGGTTTTCAAATGTTTTTTAGACTCAATATCAGAGTCACCTACACACGGCTTTATCAGCTTTCATATATTTATCATTTCATCATTTTGTCATTTTCCCACTTTTTGTCCTGAAATGTTCCGTCATGCTGAAAACAGATAAAAGGATTCAGGTGCTGTTTAGGAGATACAGTATATCATACTATTTCTCTCTCTCTTTTTTTTCTGCTTTTTTTCCCAAGCTCTGCCGACTGTCCCTCCCCCTGGCTCTTTATCCAGTCTACTATAAACCAGTGTGCCGTGAAGCCGGTGCGCCACGGCGCCTCTCCACGCCAACGTTATCATCGTAGAAGAAGAAGAGGAAGAAACAGGAAGAGAACAACGAGTAAATCACGGTTGGTGTAGCGTGGTGGAGCTCAGAGATAAATCACAGTAGTTGTGCTCTAAACCTCCCCCTGTTTCTCCTGAACCGAACGCATCTATTTGTGTTTTGAGGAGGGGGCGGAATTTCCATAAAGCCTAATCTGGACTGTGACAAAGCCTCTGCAGCTAAAAGAATATGCCATTGGAACTTTAAAACTCGCATTTACTGGTTATATTTATGGGGATAAAGTGTGTGAATGAAACCTAAAAAGATGTTTGTTCTCATGACACATCCATGTGATAAATTATATTTTGTAGGTCACCAAAATGCCATCTTAAAAAAACATTGTATACTCCTGTGTGTGTGTGTTTGTGTGTATGCGCGCGTTATGTCCTTGCGTAGATGAGGTCTGTAAGTAACGTCAGTCAATTTCGACTTTATCCTGGCTGCTCATTACTAAATAACAACAATAATAAAACGACAGGATCGAATTTAGACTCACTCACTCCAGAGTGAGTGCCAAAACTGTGCCATGCCGTGCGTCCGTGGAGAGGCTTTTGGAGCTCCGACCTGTGCGTAAAGACAGCAGCGGCAGAAGGCAGAGGCGAGATCCCGATTCCCCCACTACAGCCCCCCTTCACCACACACACACACACACACACACACACACACACACACACACACACGCCACCCGGGATACTGAGGAAACACCGGCATGAATTACTGACCTTTATGCGTAAAACATCGGTTTCACACACACACACACACACACACACACACACACACACACACTAGATGGCAATGGCTTCGGTGTAAAGCCTATAGGAGTCTGGACCTAAGTGTGCGCGCGTGCTCACCCTGCTTCTATCTTTAAGTGTTGGTGGAGTCGGTATTATAATTGTTTGTGATTCATTTCATCACTTGTATACCCATTTACCCCACGAGTATTTGGCTCACACACTCAAATATGAGTCATCCACGCGGCTGTCATAATAATAATAGTCCTACTTTATAGAGTCCGCGTCCTATAATTCCAGCGAACTCTAACGTCATGTCACCGCAGATTCATTTCGCTGTATGATGCATATTGTTTTTAGAGGGAGGAAGTAAATCTGCTCATATCATCAGTGAAACTTGAGTATCACAGTTGCGAGCAACCAAAGGCGAGAGAGTTAAATTAACTTAGTTTTAATATCAGTGAGAAAATGAAACCAGGCACGAACTCGGCGAGATTCTGAGATATTTATCCTACTGGCAAGAAAGAACAATATGTGAATTTGATACGTTATTTATTTTGTAAAGCAGTAGTTTACTTGTGTGGTACAAGCAGGGCACTAATTAAATGGTGGCGATTTACTCATGTAGTTTATTTAAAACATTAGCCTATCATTGTCCTTAACCATTCAAAAAAAATAAAAAGAAGGAAAAAGAGGAAACGCACCTCTGCATCGTCCACCAAAAAAATACCTTTTGGTCAAAAACAAAGTTTTGTTTTCTTTCACAATAATCTGAAAGTTTAAAAAAATAATTTACCCATGAGGGAATAATTCGGTTGGGTTAGCAGATACACAGCAAACTGCATCATCTGACTCAGAATTCTACTAGAAATCTACTAAACAAACTTCGATTCCAAACAGTTTGATACATCGATGAGTTCGGGGAATATTAGCAGTTTTTATTGAAGGACGGACAGCTCTTCCTGCTAGGAAACATGTTGGATTTCTTTTTGTAACACAGGTCAGTGTTTTTCTCAGTGCTTTGAGCACAATGCAGCTTTAAATATGTCGCTTTCACAACATTTAAGTGTTTTGGAAAGTTTTGTGTAAACGTTTTAATATCGTGAGATGGATGATCAGTGTACCTCTGCTCTCTCTCTCTCTCTCTTTCCCTCTCTCTCTCTCTCTCTCTCTCTCTTTCCCTCTCTCTCTCTCTCACACACACACACACACAGCATGTCACTGACTTCATAATCGTAAGTAAAGTTTTGAAAAACGGATCTTATTTCGAACAGAATAATTATTAAGTTTAAAACGAATATTATTACTTTGCTTCTGTTTCGTACGAACATTGATTATTGAAAATGTAGGCCTCCTAGTAAAGAAATGTACCTGGTGAAATGATGATGAAAATGGGAAAATAATAGCAATGTAAATAAAGCACACTGATTTAACTACTTGACACAAAGCCATTTACTGGCTTTGTATTGCGTTATATATAATATTCACACGGCTGTTTTCACATCTCATACTTGTACACGAGTCTCAGCAGTAATTTGGCGTCGTGATTTTATTTCACACATCGATGGTTGAAAAGAATAGAACTCATAAAACTCCGCGGCTACCACAGTTGTATATTTACCAAGTGCAAGTTAAAAGCCAACATTTGCCCAAAAAGCGCATAACTCTCTCCAAACACATCTGGCACACAACGGTCTGTTAGGTTTTCCTACCTGAACCCAGTTCACCGCCAGACTGGCATAAATCTTTGGGACCTAAATCCGTAGTGCATATCAGAGGCTGCCTAACGCTTTAAATTGACGACTGAATACGACTTTAAAGCGGAGAAATAATTATTTTGTGATAATAAATGTGGTTTTCGTATTCATGTGTTTCGCATATGTATAAATCAAAGCATCTCTCTCTTTCTCTCTCTCTCTCTCTCTCTCTCTCTCTCTCTCCCAGACATAGTCCTATAAGGTAGGCGTAGTGGGTCACGTCTATATGTCTACATCCCCATTAGTGAATACAATGTGCTCGGTTCAGGACACTTTCAGCCAAGCTGACACTAGAGTTTAATTTTCAAAAAAGAGCAGATATAATGTCTCTCCAGGTGTGCTGCATAAAATAAAACCAAACAAAACATGGTCGGCCCACCTAAATTATATTTCATTAATCTGGTTAAGAAAATGTAAAAGTCTAAGAGACATAGTTTGGGGTAAGTTTGATAGATTTGAGATTTTAGGCATATTAACTGATAAACATTTCAGACCCACTTTTATTTTGACTTGATGTATAGAAGTTGGGAAGCGACCTCGTCACGTTCAGTTAATTAATAACATAAAAAATGCTTTGAGATTTGCTGCTGACCACAACACAGAATTCACATTTGCCTGAACACCTTAGCAGGTAAACATCCCGTTTATTAAGTACACGTTTCATGTCCTTTTTTCTCATACACAGAATTATATTGCAAGCAAAATTAAGTTTTTTTTATCCGAGCGCAAGGCACTGAAAACCCCGCTGAGCCTGGAATGCAATGAAATTGAAATGTTTTATGCTGCGGAAGTAAAAGTATTTCCATGTCTCAAAATTCAGCGACACAAGTTGTTTTTTTCTGTTCTTGTCGATATTTGGGAGGGAGAATAAAATGCTGGCGCCTTGAGAAGCAAAAAACACTCGGACTCCTATTTGGGAGGGAAAATGCCAAACAAAAACGCAGCGCGCTCGCTCGCTGGGCTTTTAAGAAAGTGGACTGTGTCAATCAGACGGAGGGGAGAGCTCTCCATCGCCCGCGTGCGCGCGCGCTTTGTGTGTGTTTGTGTGTGTGAATGAGTGTTATGTTTGAGTGTACACTGTGCGGTGGGAGGGGGTATTGTAGTATCGCAAGGAAGGTGCGCACGGCAGCTGTGTGTGTGTGTGTGACACTGATGGATGCGCCAATGGAAAGACGGACAGATGCTTGGGCGGATCTAACGGCATGCAGTGGTGGAGCGGCACACATAGTCGCGGCGAGATTAGGGCGAAAACATCCTCGTTCGGCGGAGAGTCACCAATCACCAATCCTTCCACCGAGCCCGGTGAACGGAGGAGGAACGGACAGACTCCCCGGTTTACCCGAGGAGCGACACGGAGAGAAAAGCTGAGGAGATCTGATTCCCTCGGCGGATCCGACGAAGAAAGCTGTTTCTCCAGCTATTGACGAGCGTGAGAGAGGAGGCGCAGCAGCACCACATCTGGCGCAGAGGAAGACAGGAGGAGAGAGAAAGACAGCCTTTGGCAACTCACCCTTATTGCTCTCACTTGTTCTTCCATTCCCTCTTCAAGAATCCTTTATCCTTTGTTTTCACCACCGTGGAGCCACGCGTCCCACCCTGAGGATTGCCTGAAAAATATAGGATCATATTTTTATCCACTTGACTTCACCAACTCAGTTGAATGCAAAAACTTTTATCCCTCACTGAAACACTGCGAGAAAAAGGAACAACGGCATCTCCAGAAAATATTTGAATAAACTACAACTCAACTAAGGAGGATTTTGAGCTTACCTGTGAAGAAAAAAGTACTTTATTCCATTCAGTGCCAATAAAAGGGACAGCGCTTAGTGAGGGTTTTGCGCCTCTCCGGTCACTTGAGGCGCAGGAAGGAGAGCGGAGCGCAGTGTTGGGAGACAAGTCTGATTCGCTGCGTGGCTGATTTAAATAGCTCCTATCAGGCCACGTAACGAAAAAAAAGGGAGAAAAGTACCATCAGCGGCCAACAAAGTATTTGGCAGTAGGCGCTAGAGCTCGGTTGATCCGTGCGCTCCAGCCAGCCTGCATGCATGGGAGCAGCCTGAGCCCGTCCCCTCCTCCTCATGTACATTACAACAAGGGAGACCCAATCAAGCACGTATCTCATCGATTCACGCACACACAGACACACACGCGCAGTTACACTAACACGCGCTCGCACACGCACACGCATACATACTGACTGTGTGACTTGCCCTCAGTGGATTTTTCAAAGCGCTCTCGGACAAAATATCGTAGCCGCGTCAGGCAGGGCAGCGTGTGGGCGACCAGTCCCGGTCGTCACCTCCTCCTCTTCCTCCTCCTCCTTTTTTCTCCTACGCTGTCGGTCCTGAGAATAACAAACTGAAAAAGCTGCATGTGGCTTTTTTTTTTGCTCGCCACCAACAGGACTTGCCAGAGGCGAATGGATTTCTATGAGATGGTTTCAGGCACGTTTCAGCTGGTCCACCTCTTGGCTTTGAATTGTGCGTGATTACCGGGAGGGAAAAGCGAAAACCTCATGGATAGCGCGGCGGAGGATCAGCCCGTAAAGTAAGTATGCATTTCCGTTCAGATCACGCTGTCAGCCTGTGTTTGCTTGTGAATGATACTGTATATGTGTGTTTTCGTTAGGCTACCATGTGTCTGCATGTCTGCTGACTCTCTTTAGCTCCATCTGCAATATGACTGACATTACGCACATTCCAAACCAGAACCAAAAGCTTCTGATTAACCTGCTCATTTGGAATAAACGGGGCTAGAATAAGGCAGGGAATGACAGAAAGAGAGTGAGAGGGGTAAGAGAGGCAGAGAGAAAGGGGGAGATAGAGAGAGAGAGGGAGAGAGAGACAAGGAGCTACGTGACGCCTATCAGCGGCGGAGAGGTTGAACCGTAGAGGAGGCGCAGGGCTTCAGTTGTGTCAGCTCCTGATGTGTTGTCCCCTTGTTTGCGGACTTTTGACTGACGCGATCATTTGGTTTTATTCCTTCAAGCTTGCCTGTTGCAGCCTCCGACGCCAAGTAAAGAGGATCACACGGAGGCACAAACCTCCCTTCTGTTTTTCTACCGCGGAGCCCCCTCTGTTCCTGCTCCCACCGCGTCCATCCAAGTCGGAGCGGGCGAGAGAGCGACCGAGCGACCGACAGAGAGAGTAGCCAACCGGGGGAGTCACACTGATTTCCCCCCTCTATTTTTTTTAACTATCTTCGCATCTACTGGCTCTTCCTCCTCTGATTTCTTTTTTGTGTTCGAAAACTGCACACCCTCCCCTCCTTACACACCCCCACCCCGATCTATGTGGGAGCCCTGAGAGCGCACCCAGGGGGGAAAACTGTGTATCAAAGCTTCGCGGATCCCCCAGGCAGCCTCGGATCACCGGGGCCAGAGAAGAACTCCCTGCCGGGCCCCCGAAGCCGACATGCCGCGGAGGAAGCAGCAAGCGCCTCGGCGCGCCGCAGGTACGCACTGGCTTTGGTTTGCATGCAATTTACCTCCCTCTCTCTCCTTCTCTCTCCCCCTCTCTCTATTTGTGTCCCCCCCCCACCTCCCTCATTCAGTTTCTTTTCATTGATATTTCCCTCACCCACATAGTAGCATTTATGTAACAGCAACATCTTTTGTTGTGTACTGTAAACTAACAAGCAAAGGGCAAACATCTATAGCACTGTACTGGAGCATATACACAGCTCCAGAGCCTTCATCACAACTTTTGCCATCTCATACTAGACATATCCTGTAATTTCTGTCATAATAATATCTATTATTATCAGCTGATGTGCAATACCAACCACTACACCTTTGTTATACACCTTACCATGGATTTTTAGAATTCCAAAGATCCTTAACTCCACATTGTTCCTTTTTTTCTTTAAGTACAATTAGTAAACACCACAAAGGTCACTGTTTCCATGGTCTGTAGCAGAGCTGACACGATTAGTCAGTTAGTCGATTAGTCGATCAACAGAGAGATTTGTCCCTCTCTAATCATTTGAGGCACTTTTCAACCAAAAATGTGAAACATTTGCAGTTGCCAGCCGCTTGTGCAAATGCTAATATTTTTTGCTTTTCTCTGTTGTGTATCACTGCAAATTGAGGCTCTTTGGTTTTGAACTGCTGGTTGGACAAAACAAGACATTTGAAGAGGCTCTGGAAAGTTGCGATGGGCTTTTATTTTTTGTTTTGTTTTTTTACAATTTTCTGATGTTTTATAGACAAAACGATTAATAAAGAAAATAACGGTCATATTAATTGACGCTGGAAATAATTGTTAGTCAGTAGATTATTTATATTTTTTATGAAAAGCTGGTTTGGGTGTTTACAGGTGTGACCTCGTAGTTAGAGCGATCATCCTTTTGCCTCTCACAAAGGTCACATGTCAGCCTCCGCGTACCAGTGCATGTGTCCTGGAAAAGAGTGTCAGCGTGAGAGCGTTCCCTTGTTCACTTTTCTCTCCTGCCTCAGAGAATTTGGTCTTTCTTCTTCTTTTTACTCCTTTACGGCGCCTCCTTCGCTTCCTCCTCCTCTACTTGGAGATATTGACTGTGGAATTACGGATCCATACTGGAGAGGTTTGGTGGAGCCCTAGGGTCAGCTGACTGTCACAGAGACCTTTGATGCTTGCTGATTTCTTTTGGGGAAGTCGGATTAACTTTAAAACATCCCGATAAATTACAGGAAATAAACTCTTTTAGCCACATTTGTCTTCTATCATCAGTATCTGTCTTTTTCTTTCTGTCCTCATTGAAACATTACTCTAATATCCCTAACATAGTGTGTGTTTGATTGCCTACCAGTGGTACTGTTACACCATCATGTTGCTGTATTATTCTCTACAGGAATTTGGAATGTGTTTTGATACACAATAGTGGGTTTTAGTGACCTTATTGTGCTTTCTACTATATCTTATCCCCCATCATATCAGTATATTTCTAAAATATTCACATAAAAACTATACTTATAGTTTGTTTTTAGTCTTTACTTTCTATTCCTTTGAGACTTTAATATAGTAACCTCTGAACATTTCTGAGAGATTTTCCATCCTTGTTTTTGGTCAGGGTTCGGTCTGTTTTCTTTCTCTCCTTCGCTTCAGTTTCTGGGAAAGACTTTTCTTCTAGTCTAAAGATTATTTCACAGCGCGGGGAGGGAGTGTATACTGGAAGAGAGCTTTAATGGACAATTGCCATCTTTGATTTGATGCCTGATTGATCACCTGTCATCTGGCCGAGCTTTTGATCTGTTCATTCCCGATAAGTGTCAATAAATCACCTCTCCCTCCTGCCTTCCCTCCCTCGCTCACTCTGGTAGCAAAGGAGGGCCTGCTGAAGTCACGTCTGGCCTCACAAACTTCCAGCCATTAACACCATCGCTTAATTACATCTTTGTATCTATTTTGTCCCCACTTTTGTGAGCTTAGATTTCCTACTTTTTCCCCCTTCGCCTCAGACTTGACGTGGATAAAGAACTGAACTCAGCTTTAGGTCAGGTTTACAAGACTTATAATTTGTGTTTTTTATCGAATTTTGAGTTTTTAATTCAATTAAACCAACACAATCCTTATTTTTTTTTAGCTTTTGTCATGTGACTTTGAAACACTAATTACCATTCATATTTATTATAGTGATGTAATGATTTATGCATGACCTTTAGCATTTTATTGTAAGCCATTTTACCATAGTGTGCTAAGGTAAAATGGCTTACAATAAAATGCTCTTGTTTGAAACTTTGTTTAAGTCTCAAAGAAGTATAGCTCCACAATCTGCCTACAGCCTACTAGTACACACACACATATTCTAACACACATAATTACATATGTGCAGTGGTGCGTTCACAGAAGACATGCTGCACTGACTTTATAGTACATATAAACAAGCATGCAATACTTTTTGCACACACACACGCACACACACACACCCACACACATACAGTGGTATGAAAAATGTAACTATTAGCCTAATCGTGAGGCGGAAGACTGGTTTGCTCCATCAGAAGGGCCCGTCACAGAGACTTTGTTTCATATTTGATTTAATTGTCTGCCCTCTGACAGCCACATTCATCAATGGCCCTAATGGTCAATCAGAGGCTGGCACAGAGAGAGAGAGAGAGAGAGAGAGAGAGAGAGAGAGAGAGAGAGTATGTATTCTCAGCCCAGGGCCTTACTTGATCAAAATGTTTTAGCACTAATGGACACAATGGGTGGGGGCAAAGGAATGGGTGGACGGACGGACGGACGGACGGATGGATGGATGGATAGATGCATAGTGGGGTGACTGAAAGCCTTTTTATTCAGCTGGAATGAGCGAGTGAGGGTGCCGGCAGTGAGAGCGGGAGAGAAAATTAGGCATTTATTTCTTTGATGAGCGGACGAGAACAAACACGAGGCAGGCGAAGGAGGAGTTTCATTTTAGACTATTGGCAGCTTCCTTTTTTTTTTTTTTACCCTTCATTCCTCCTCCTCCCCCCATCTCCTACTCCCTCCCTTCCTCCTTCCCTCCCTCGCTCACAGCTGCAAGTTATAAGGTTGAGGAGAACTGCATGGCACACAAAGAGTGATGACAAATTGATTGCGCCGTAGTGATGGCAAGAGTTATGGGAGGATGGCAAATGATAGGCCTTGATTGGGGGGGGGGGGACAGAAAACCCCCGACCTTGAGTTTTTTTTTTTTTTTTCAGAGCTAAATCTCTTCCTTTCTTTCTCCTTTTCCTCTCTTTTATGCCACTGATTCGGTCTCTCTATTCTGCACCCAGAAAATGAAGCATTCTTGAAGGGTTTGTGGTTAGAGACAGCAGGTCTATCATACTGACCTTCAGTGATTCATTCAACCATCAAATTTGTTAAAATTACATAAACTCGTAAATCTGGTTAAAGGTCAGTGTGTTTATTGAAAAGTTCATTTAAATCTGCTGATTTGGAGCTTTTCATGTGTTCTTAATTGGTTATTACCAAAACAGACCATATGTAGATCCACTTCACAGCCAACTCTTCTACAGGGTTTGGCTAGAGTACAAGGATAAGGAAATATCCATTTTTTTCTTATTTCCCCAAGTCTACAGTCTATCTCTATCCTTTCCGTGATCCCACATGCTCTTCCTCTTTCTTTTCCAAAAAACCTCTCTGCCGCTACCACCACCACCACCACCACACACACTTCCCACCCCAGCGAAGGAACGCACTCAGCTGTCTAAAAAGAGGAGTTGTTTTGCCAGCTTCATTAGCGTTCTCCTAATTAGCCGAGCATCTGATGGATCTCTGACAGGCCTAATGATTGGAGATGACAAGCTCTGCACACTGTCACACTCGCCAATTAGGTCTGCGGCATAGTTGGATGTAATCAAATTGATCTTACACTGTCCTCATTTGCCCCCCACCCCGCTCCATTTTTCAACCCCACCACAGGTGAGGCTTTGGACAGTGGAGCCGTGGTATGAGTGTGAGCGGCGCTAGTTGGGTAGGAAGCTAATTGAGGTCGTTCCTGAAATTAGCGGTGAGGATTTTTTGTGGACCGGACCGGATAAGCTACGTGTTTGTTGTGTTTTCTGAGCAAGGGTATTTATTTTTTCAGTGCTCCTGACATCAGGAAAGGACAAAGCTAAGGTGAGCGGTGGCCTTTTGTCTGAGAGCTTCAAAGCCAGGCTAAACCAAACAGATCATTGTTATGGGAGAGGAAGCTTGAACATCAAACATCTACTATATTTTTTTACCTGTAATTTTTTTTTTTTTTTACAGCTCCAAATTTTACAGGACTACACATCTATAGTTTAAAAGCTATGTAGGTTATTTAAAATGAAGGATGTTTAGCAGTAAGTACCAGCTGCATGGTGTTAACATAGCATCGTGTGTGTGTGTGTGTGTGTGTGTGTGAAGGTGTATTTTCCTCCTATGAGCCCACTACAGATTGATGATGTTGACACTGGTCATTATTAGCTACTCAATGACACTTTCCCAGAGTGAGAGGATTTTTCACCGGCGTTGATTTTTCTGAAACACCTATCATCAGCATGGTGTCCAAAGAGGCTAAGCATGATTTATGTAAATATTAACATCAAGACAGATCTGGTTCTGTCCAACAGGAGATAGATGGCAGCCGAGGAGGAAAAGCAGCTGATTTCTGTGATTTCTCTGCCTCCGTGTGTGTGTGTGTGTGTGTGTGTGTGTGTGTACACGTCTGCGAGTGTGTGTGCGTGATTGATTGTAGATGAGAGCGAGAGATTAATCATGCTTGATGTGTGTTAACGTTGCACTCACGGTGGATCTAAGTCGAGATGCAGTGGCCCATTTAGATATACTAACTCACACACACACACACACACACACACACACTCACAGATTCACAGGAGGGAGCGGGTACATACTCACAATGCAGATACACACACCTTCACATTGTTTGGCTGTGAATAGCACACATTTTTAGGAATTTTGAATTTATAAAAGGACAGGGCAATTGCTATTTTATAGTACGTTTTATATGAGAAGTGATCTCTATGAAAATAATCTTGTTTGTTAAAAATACAACACGTTATAATATGCTGGCACCTTGTATCAAAGCCTGTAGTCCCGTACAGTGGATGGCAATAAGATCTCATCAAACATGTCAATATAATGAAGCTAATTAACCTTGTTTAAAAGGGTCTTGATAATTCTGTTAATGATTAGGAGTGTGAAAAATTATTTCATAAACAGCACCTTTCACACAGCCCTTTGCTTCAGCTCACTATTAGCTATAATGTAACAGAAATGCTTTTTTCAGCTCAGGCTGCTGTAGCTGTAGCGAATGGTAAAATACTTTTGTTTATTATTATATTGTACAATCAATAAGTACCTTACCCATTACTAGTCTAGTACTTTTAGCTTGTATATTAGTGTAGCTGGGGTTAATTCAATTTAAATATATAGATAGATTTTCTTTTCTTTTTTTTATAATTGTGACTTGGGGATAAAATATGTCATCTTATTCAGGACATGCTTTTTAGTCCCAAAACCTTTACCGCCTTTGATTTTTGTCTTTTGTACTTTAGTATCCCTCTTCAACATTTCAGAGCTTGTCGCCTGGAACTGACCTATAAGACATGGTAGAAGAATTACTCAAGTCCTTCACTGAAAGATGAAATTCAGAGGTTACTCATCCTTGAAGTGAAAGTCGTCCACTCCAATTTCTAATAAAGTGGATGTATTTGAATAATAGCACTTCAAAGTTTTACATCTGCAGTTGATCTGACTGGTGGTGTTCTTTTTATGCTTCTGCTCCGACTGCTTCCCACTTGACTCAAACTAAAACATATGAATTTGTTTTTTTTAAATGCACTGATCATTCGCACGATCATTCTCAGACGTAACTAGTACCTGCTGACAGATCAGACTGAGGAAGAATAAAAATGAGGGGAGTTTTCTTTGAAATTATGTGTAGTAAAAGTATGTGGTTCTCTAAAGCTTAACAGTATTTATTGAGATAATACAATAAAAACCACGTATTTTGGTTTCCTTTAGTTTGACATATTGGAGGCAGAAATAAGGACACTGGCTTAAACCTTAGTCTTTTTGTTTCAGACTATCAAATGGTTAACGACAGACTTTTGATTACAGTTTTCTTAGTTTCAGTTTACTGCATTAAGTTGCTCAAACTACAGGATCACATTCAGATTTGTGTGTAGTTGTACAAATAAAAATATAAAATATGTTTGATATTATAATCACCGTCCTGGATGGTCTGATGCTGGGATGGAGGATAGAGATTTGAACTTGGTGCAGACTTTCCATGATCTCTGAAAAATGAGTTGCCGTGGCAAAATCAGGGTCATAATCAGGCTTATATTGTTGTCCATTCGTCGTAATCACCAACTTTTCATCTGAAGCGTTTTTTTAAAGATAGTTATTTGTTTTTCAAATTTTTGTCAGGTTGATCTTAAATAGATTTTCTCTTTTTGTTTCACATTATTACTAGAGTTTCTTCTATGCCAGTGGTTCCCAACCTGGGGGTCAAGACCCCAAGAAGAGGTCGCAAGATTAATCTACGAGGTCGCCAGAGGGGGAAGAAGAGAAATTTGGTTTTGCATTTTTCTTGTGGAATACTTTATAGTTTGATCAGTTCAGGACTCAAAAACATATTCAAATGAAACAATATGAGGAAGGAAACTCACTCTCTGATTGAACTGTTCACTACTTATAGATATGCAACCTGTGATGAGGGGTCAGAAGTAGACATTGCTTTGTATGGGCTCACAAGCAAAGAAGGTTGGGAACCACGGTTCTATGACATTCAGTTTTACCAGCAAGATTACTTGGCCGGTTAAAGCTGTGCTTAGCTGGCTCCACCAACTTAGTTTTAAATCAACCAAAAAGATCACTTCTGCCTCCTTAGTAGCTCCAATAAATGTTCAACTAAATCCCAAATCTGCCCTCACTAACCTGTCTTTGATTACAACTTGCCATGTTTCCTAACTTTTGCATGCATGCTGAGCTGAAAACACTTCCCAGGCAGTCTCTGCGTCCTAGTCTCAGTCCTGTTCCCTGCATTACTTTGCACCGAGTGAGTCTTTCCCAGGCAGCTAACTGACATTGTGATTAGTTATGGCCTTCTTCGGCTTTTCTCAGTGCTCCTGCCCCACTACGCTCTGCCACAATGAACCAAGAGAAGGAGAGAGAGAGAAGATATAAAGTGGGAGAACTGTTGCATAGTTAAATATTCTATCACAGGGAAAGACAGAAAGGTAATGAGATTGTAAAAAAGATTATGTGCACGGGCAAGAGAAAGTAGGAGCGAATAAAAACGCAAGCAAGTAGACAAACGACAATCATAGAGAGAGAGACAGAGGAAGAGGGAGGACGAGAGAGGGAGGGAGGGGAACTAGAGCTCTCTTGGCTCTTCCTTCCCCCTTCCCTTCCTTGAGGATAAGTGGCTGATGGTTTATAAACAGTGTTTCTTTTCCTCCCTCTCCCAGAATCTTCCGTCATGGCTCCCATTAGTTTGACAGCTGTCAATTAGAGCTCCCTTGGTCGGGCGCACTGCACTTTATTGCAGGCAGTTGATGCTGTCATTTTGCTCCCAGTTTCGCCTTGAGCGTTATCACGAGCGCTCAAACAGTCAATAGCTGATGCATCAGCAGTTATTTCTTAAATTGGCTCACAAGGCTGCATCCTTTCCTCATTTTTTTTCCTCCCCCCTCCCCAATTCTTCGCCCTCTCTCCTCTCTCTACCTCCTCCCTGTTCTCCTCTTCCTCCCCAAAGATTATTTTGTGAGGAGAGAGCAATGGATTGTGTCTGAAGAGGGGTGGGTGCAAAGAGTGCAAGAGAGGTTGTAGAGCACAGGCCACATACTGCACATTGAAAGAAATATGCTAAATAATTTGCATCTGTATCATTTTAAAATTTTTGGCATAAAGTTATATTTATCAAATAAACATCAGATGCAACCAAACATGTTTGAGGATGGTTGCTCAATGAAGAATTAAGGTGATCATATATAAAAAAAAATATGTCATGACACATAAAACTTAGGCTTTCTCAAAAAAAAAAGAAGACATTTTTGATGATTTTTTCCAATAGCAAGAAGGAGAAGAGGAAAAATAAGATTTATTAAAGCTACTTACTTTGTGTCTGTTTGGAGCATGTTTGTTATATTATTCTTAATAATGTCCTTATAAATGTAGCAAACAAATCAGCAGATAAAATAGATGTGACTGAAGGATTCTGATCACAGTTAAAGTTGCAAATACTATACGCAAAGCAAAAGTATAAAATTCAAAGGTTTTATTTGTCATGCGCTCATACAATATATGCACAAAAACGCAGGGTGGCATCCTCTTGACGCTGTGCTTAAAAGGCTAGTGTGCAATAAAGAATAATAATAGTATAAAGTATAAAAAATAAAAATCAGTAAATATATGTAACATACAACAACAGCATTGATGACTATTAATTATGTTAGTATTTTGTGCCAGAATATAATTTATGTGTTCTGTGTTGTTTCACATTTTTTATAAACTTGTTACACTATGTAATAGACTTTAAATATAACTGTAATAATAGAGATCAAAGGTTATTGGTCCTAATCCAACCAGCAGCCCCTCGCTGTGAGGTCTAATTGGCTGACGGGCCCACACAGAGGCACTCCGGGAAAACGGCTAAAACAGGAAATGGTGTGAGTGGAGTGAGATCTCTGCACACACACACACTTCCTGTGCTGACACTAAGCAGATATATGTGTATTTACTGCTACAATCCTATATTAGGCTATAGACCAGACCTGCAGACATGTCCTAAAATCAAACAGGTCATACTCATCATCAAACACTGGGTCTAAATTATGAATGACATAAAGTGGCTCTTTGGTTTCAATCATTTTAAGAAATGTGGAGAAATCTTTGAGAGAAACTTTTTAGTAGTCGGCCAGGTAGTCAGTACTGTTTCCAACAGGACAAGTGGCTTCTGTTTATGGTTAGCTATATTTTTATAGCATGTACAGCCTGTTGTACTTCCTGTCGTGTTCAGGAGACAGGGTGTAATGTGTGTGTGTGTGTGTGTGTGTGTGTGTATAGAAAAGGGCTCATGGAGTTTAAGGAGCTGCAGGCCCAGTAGGAGGATGAGACAGTCTCAACACAAGGTGTGTGTATGTGTGTGTGTGTGTGTGTTTGTGCACGCATCTTTTGAGTGTCATCTGGGCTTGGCTCCAGGTCTGGGTTTCTTCTTACCCTCAGTGGGGGTTGCCTTTATGTCTGCAAAGTGTGTGTATGTGTGTGTTTGTGTGCACACTTGCACAATCAGAGCCCTTCGCTTCCCTTTCCCACGGAGGCTTTGGCTGAACCTAGACGAGACTGGCAGCCATCAGTCTTGTGTGTGTGTGTGTGTGTGTGTGTGTGTGTGTTACGGTGGCTGTGATGAAAGGCAGGGGAGCCAGTAGGGACTCGTCTTAGGCCCTGGTAATCAGGGCCAGCCCGAGCTGACATCCTTTTCAAGCTGACAGCGCCTTCCTCTTCTCTCCTCACACACACACACACACACACACACACGCACACACACACACATGGCTGAATGGTCACTACTCAGTCACTGCCACAAGACAGTCCGACATGCCTTTGGCCCTCCCATTCCTCCTTCTTGTTTCATGTTCTGATCAGTTTCAGATGCTGGGAATTATCCTCACCCTCTACAACACTGCGACTGTGTGTGTGTGCATGAGTGTGTGTGTCTGTGTGTGTGTGTGTGTGTGTGTGCATGTAATCTGAAGGTTTATGCGTCAACCAGGGAATCCATGGTTTGATATGGTCTGGTCTTACAAGGGTGTGGTAGGAAACGTGTGTAAACCAGCATACTCACGTGTGCGTGTGTGTTTCTGTCTATGTTGTGTGTTCTCAAAGAGGGTTAAGAGCAAGGAGGCAGTTGAGAAAGAGAGAGAGAGAGAGAGAGATGAGAGAAGTGAGGAGGAAGGCTGTTTTATTTTATACTGCGAGGGCCTGTTGCTAATTAATGTTTCTTGGTCGGTTTCTGTCGGAGCTGAGTAATGTTTTTGATCTTTATGCCTGATAACTGCATACCTAATGAGATTTCAAAGCTGGTGGAGATGGGAGTTGCTGCTCCCTGCAATTATTGACAGATGCCTTTTCTCCGCCACTGGCTGCCACGCCATAAATCCTTCCTCAGTAATGAGCTTGAGAAGTGCCACCCTGCCAGTGAGCTAATGAAACAGAGCAAGGGGGGCCGCGTCTGTGTGTGTGTGTGTGTGTGTGTGTGTGTGTGCATGCGTGCAAAAGAGTGCATCACACTCCTCTGACACATTTTTTTGTCTTTAAATGCACTCTGCAGATGTCAGCCACCTCGCCTGCTAGCGACAAAGAGAGAAAAGAGACAGGAGAGAGATAGTCGACGAGGAAAAAGTGGGGGAAAAAAATACAAAGCAGAAGCCTTAGCCCTCTGTTTCTCCACTTTATGAGAAGTTTCAGGCTGGTGCTGGGGGGGTGCTCAGGTTTCAGCCCCATGTTAAGGCTATTTGCCTAGGTTTGGTTGTTTTATTTGAAATACTAGTATCTCTGTTGCCAAACAGCCAAAGGACTGTGATTGATACTGTTGCGCCCCCCTCGCTGCTCGCCTGCCCAGATCCAGCAGTCGCGTCTCTCTCCTTTTCTTCTCTTTTTCCTCGATGAACTTTTTCTCTCTGTAACCCAGCCAGGGAAAGCAAAGGGCTCAAAAAAAAAAAGAAAGAAAGTGGCACGTGAAGAAAGAGAGAGACCAAAAAATAAGAGAAACTGAAAAGGAAAAGCAGCGTGACCTTTTCTTTGCCCCAAACACATTCACCCAGACAGAATATCTGGTGCGGGTTTGAGCACACATATGCGTGCGCTTGTATATTAGACTGTGCATTGATGTGGCGTATTCGCGAGTTAAGTCTATGTGGATGCATGCATGTTTGGTGCATGCTTTTGGAGGTTTCCAGAAACCAGAGGAGGAGAGCAGCGAGTAGACGAGCGCCGTCTCACTGCCAAACAGTCGATTTCCCCCTCTCATCGTCCGCACCATACATCACAGACCCACCCTTCTCTCCTGACACAATGACGTGTGTCATTTATCAAACAGGGCCTTGCCAGGGCCTCACATGTGTGTGAGTGGGAGTGCATAGCGGTGTGTGCGTACACATTTGTGTGTGTATATAAGCACATATGTGTGTTTCGGTGTGTAGGGCAGGTCCTCCTGCCTCTGAGGTCCACCCCTCCAGGAAGGAGGAAAAGAGTGAGGGATGAAGAGTGAGAAGGAGAGAGAGAAACTGACAGAAAGAGGGGGATTACTGGTGTTGAATGAGTGAGTGAGTGAGAAGTTGGGGGAGTAGAGGAAGAAATCGGCTGGACTATTTTCACTAATGTTTTGGCTATTGTCTTTCGCTATTTTCCATATCCCCTATGGGTGATCGGTGTCTGTGTGTGATATTGATATAGTAACTTTATATAGTATTTTACACACGATTACTCACATTTCATATCATAAATAAGTATAGATTGTAAATCATAGCTCCATTAATCTCCCTGATGCATGTGCAGGCATATGTGTTTGTGTGTCAATAACAATCTGTGTATGTCTCTCTCCCATGCTCATGTGTCTTGGGGGTTGCTTGCAGGCATGTCGCAGTCACGATGTCTTATCTAACACACACACACACACACACACACACACACAAGTCTCTCCCATGGGTTCGGGCAGTGCAGTCTCTCTCTCTCTTCACTCTTCCCTGATTCAAAGGGAGGCCTTATTGAAGATGGATGCTCCTTAAAAAAAGAGCCCATTGATGGATATGAATCTGGCCCTGCCATTCATCATTGCTGTATTATTTAGACTGGATCGCTACAGAGCTGTAACCAGAGCTACAGCTTCGAGTGTGTTTGCGTGTGTGTGTGAGTGTGTGTGAGGACAAGGCAGGTGAAGGAGGGGGAGTGGGGTGGGAGGAAGAGGGGGCAGTCGGGGTCTCAACAAAGGGAGGGAAAGAAGAATAACAGTGAAGTGAGGAAAAGAAGTGACTGAAATGTGCAGCAAATAAAACACAAAAGAAAGAGATTAAAGGTGTAAATAAACATAAGGGTCCTGAAAAGTCAAAAGTTGGAGTTGATGATGGATGTTAACGGACACCTCTCTTCTATCTGTCCTCTTCCAAGGCAATGAACGTTCATATGCACAATAATATTTGGATGACTTGAAGGAATCAGATCAAGCAATATTTTGAAAGTAACATAAATTCTCTAATAACATATTTTCATTATTAGGTTTTTGTGGCTCCAGAGGGAGCCTCAAGTGATGTCACTTGAGTCAGCGTTTGTAAGTCAAGTTTGAAAATGAAAAAAATCTGGGGTTGTGGAGTTAGAAAGCAGTCAGCTTTCCAGACCTACGTAGCCCGCTCCTCATCTCTGCTTGAGGCTAACAAGGCTATATTAGCCGTTACTCGCATAACACACCCACTGCATTGATTTTGATACTTTTTCTTATTTTTTAACTGTCCATTGTGAGTCCAACAATGTTATAGGAGTGCCATGATAAATTGGTGTAGTACACTTTTAGGAGAACTGGAGACCATGTCCCAAGATGGCGCCCCATGCATTCCACTGGAAGTTGCTCTTTGGGCACATATGCCAAAAAGGTTTTCAGCCTTCCTCACGCTATCATTTTTTTGGGCCCATAGAGCATCCACATCAGGATCTTCCCCTGACTGAGCTGGCTGACATCTTGCTGGCTTCCCACACACATAAAACACAAAAATGTGTTTAACCATAAGTCTTTTTGAGACTTCTTTTCGTTGGACCTAATCAAATTCTGATAATACAAACAGTTATTTTGGAGTGTTTGTGACACTCAGAAAACTAATGATCATTTTAAAGCAGTGTCTCTTGTAGTGATTTGATAACACAGTTTTTAATTTTAGTGGTTCTGTTTTTAACTGGTGGTCAAAAGTGATTTGGTTTATACCACAGTCTGGATTATCTACCGCTATCATTTGATATGGATATGTTTTGCAACCACTTCTCGACAAGATGTAGTAGACTCTTGAAGATGATTTCTATAATCACAATTTTAATTTTGTTTTTTCAGCTCCTCACTGATTTTCAAGTCAGCTGAACAACTTATTGGTTATCTGATTTGAGCAGTTCTTGGTGAAATAAATCCATGCTAAAACAAGAGGGGATATAAAAGTAAAGAAATAAAGTGAAGGAAGAGGGAACAACAACAAACTCAACGGCTCCTTCTCAAAACTCCTTCCACATGCAACCATTTAAAATACAGTTACATTTTCGTTTTTTTGGTATGCTCCCTCCTTCCCTTCCCTCCATCCCCCTCACTCTTCCCAGGATTCTATAGCGCCAAGGCAGACGTGGTGATTTATTGTGGCCATCCATCTCTCGTACTCATCCATCACCGGCCGGTTGCTAGGCGATCATGGCAGCAGCTGTTTGCTTTTGAGTTCAACAGAGGGGCCGTCAGTCAGCGGCGGCAGGTGAAAAGCATTACGAACGCACCGTTGTCACGCAGAATAATTAATCAAAGGCGGGAAAGATAATTAAAAAGATATGACCCTTGCTGGTACTTGGTCCTGGGTTTACTCAGGAAGGGAGGGTGGGTGAGATAGAAAGGTGAGAACAACAGGACTCTTTCTTAGTGACTGCTTCTTTTCAGTATCATGCTGAAATGGTTCTAGTGTCTTTACCTGTCTTTTAAGATTCTACCTTGCTTCTAACAAATCTTGTATTTGATGACTACAGACTTTGCTGTAGCTTTGGACCACTCTTTTCCCTGCCTCAAACACTCAGAGGAGGGGAATGAGCGAGTTGTGATAAAACAGGCTCTCCTGTAAGTCAGTGGCACTGCTCCATTTCATTAGGAAGAGATGGGCAGGAAAAGGGAGAGAAAGGATTTTTAAAAACTGCCTGGCAGAGAGAATGAAAGAGCTCTTCAACCTGGTGTGGATTCATCCGTCACCTCCAGTTGCACTTGCGCAGCTATATGCAGAGACCAGACTGAGTGATAACCACCTGCTCTGTCAATGTTTCAAAGATTGCTTATTTTAAGTTTTTTCGACAGTTTTACCACGATGGAGACAAATGAGAGAAGAAAAGAGAGGAGAGAATGACGTGACAGAGGTTTGATGTCTGATTTAGTCGGATATATCAAGGCATCAGTATGCTTCAACCAAAGTGCTTGTCGAACAGCGTTAATGCCCCCCCACCCCTTTCTGACAAAGTGGGCTGGAGGTGGGCACAGTTTGAAGTTCTTTTTTTCATTATTTATCCAAGTACTTCTTTCACGTTTTGTACTTAGAAACGAGTGCGACACAATGAATGAGGGAAGACTGTCCAACTGTGGGCGCCCTTTATCCCCGTTTAAAACAATTCTTCACGTCTCGCCACTCTTTCTGATGGCAAGCTTTTCACCCGCAACATCTATAAACACTTTTGCGTTCCTGGGTGGTTAGACGACATGTCGAACAAACTATTTTGTTGTGTATATACTTGAGCCTGTAAAATGCCTTTTTGTCTCATCTTATTGCAGCTGTCAGTTTCACTGACAAGCACCATGACTATACGTAGAGATGAGAAGATTTTTTTTCTTGAGTAACACTGTGGTCAAAACACAGGTGATGTTAGCAATAAAATATGTTTTTTAGTTTGTTGTGGAATGATTAAAATTATGGCTTTAACCTTCTTGTATTGGTTGTCTTTGGTTAAGCACATTTGTTATTGTTTGACATTCTGTAAAGACTCTGGCCCAACCCTGAGTCTTGGTCACATATTTAACCTGAAAACCTTGTTTCCGAAGGAGATTAATTTCATAGAACAAGGTGATTCATGTTGGTTAAAGTGAAATTATCTCATTACATTGTTTTGTTTTTTATTTGTAGAAGAATATATATAGAGAGGTATATATAAGAATATGACTTTATTCTAGATCAAATTACTCGTTAAGGTGATTTTCTTTCCTGTGTTCAATCTGTTCTTGCATGTTTTTGGTGTGCAAGAGTGTGTGTTCATGTTTACACTTTGCTTGCACGCTCATCTTAGCCATCATGTGTGCATTTACAATCAGTGGTGAAGTATCAGACAGGATCTCTGGCCTTCTCCTCTGTGTCACATCTTTGGTCTCCCAAGATGGGTCCCCATGTGTTTTGACGTCCCTCACCACCATTTATTATCTGGAGTTTATAGAGAGCTAGCTCACCGGTGGAACCAAACAGTCTGTACATACAACCAGCCAGGCTTTGAGACATAACAACAGCATAGGAGAAAAATACAGACGGACAGACCAGAGGTGTAAAGAATAACTGGAAACCATACTTGAGTAAAAGTAGAGATACCTTACTAGAAAAATGACTGTTACAACTTACAAGTCACCTATTCCAATACCACTTAAGTAAAAGACGTAAAAGTGTCTTCCATCATGTGGTGTTTGGTACGAATGAACTGCACGCCACATTCCTCTTCCACCCTCTCTGCAGCTGTGGTAACAAGTAAGGTAAACGTTGTCAATTGAAATACATTGGTTAAAAGTAATTTTTAAAAAACATGTAGTCGAGTAGAGAGTGAAAGTTGCTAATATCATTGATAGTCAGTCGAAGTACAAAGTTGCTAACCCCAATCCTAACTGGGACAGACTAACAGGAAGACACAAAGAGTCGACTATTCGACGACTCGATCTAAGGAGCCTGATTCGACTGCCAATCTCACAGTCGAATTGATGCAGTGGCTGGGAAATGGGGTTATGATTTTACATTGAATTGCTTGGTTTCTCCCAATAAGTCATGATATATAGCCAAGGTCACAAATCGGTGGGCCGCAGTCTGGATCCAGATGCCCTACAACCAACAAATTATAGAGAATTATTACATTTTGACGGAATTATCTGAGGAATAGAGATTCTCGTTGTCACAGTGGCAGGTGTTCTCTTTGAATGGGTGAGCATCGTGTGTTGAGCCTGTTATTTTAAGAGAGGGTTGTATTAAGGGTTGTTTGATCTTGGTTCCAGACCCAGTGCTATGCGTAGAGATGAGCCCAACTATATTTAGTTGGTACTGCTCCACCAGGGGACATTCCATGTTTCCTAGAACCAGTCTGCGATGCCAGGGGTCAGCGCGCCTAGGTCCTCGCTTTTGCATGCTGCCTTGCTGGCAATGCAGCCGACCCCAGTGCCTATCCCTGCAGGTGGTGGGCCCACAGGGCTGCAGCTCCGTGTAGTTCTTTCGGGCTGTGCCCGGCCACCAGATGCTTGCCGGTGAGCTTCTCTCCCAGGTCTGGCTCCACGAGGGGGCCCCGCTAACTCCTGTGGGCAACGATGGAGAAACATGGAGAGGGGTGATAGGGAGAAATGGCCTGCCCGATCTAAACCTGAGTAGTGCTTTGTTATTGGACTTTTATGCTATTGTAACATATTTTGCAGTGTAGGTAGGGAGGTAGGTACGAAGACATGGGAACAGATAGGAAGACTCAACAGATTGACAGATACTTTCCCAGGTAGTTAGGAAGGATAGAGAGGGAGAGAGTGGAAGGAAGACATGTAGCTATGAAGTACACAGACCAGGAGAAGGGAGACAGAGAAAGCAGCAGAGATGGAAGCAGCATACAAAGCATCAGTCAGCATTTAACATTTTGCTTTCTACCTTTTCTGCCACTCTTCCAGGAATGATTTAGCCTCAAGCATTGCCCTAGGTTGCCCCCCCCCCACCCCCTTCTCTGTTAAACGCCTCTCCATACACAGCTACTGCTACTGTATGAGTGGAATCAGCTCTGAAAGACTATACACTCATATCAAAAGGCTGTGATGTTGTTTCTCCCCTAACCTCTGAAAAATCTACCTCTAGAGAAGTCTAACCCTGAGTTAAATATCATCTGGGTGTACCTATTGAAACCACAATAAGTGGATGTTTCTGAGAAATCTATTCATCGTTCCTGAACTCTTATTAGTCATGATTTGTTTTTAAATGTCAATAATGTGTGTTAAATAACTCCCTTGTGTCATATGGGCTTCATTTCACTTGGCTGTGCTGTATGAAGCGTCACCACATGGCTTAAGCCAAATCAACCATTACACATTCAGCCAAGAATTTCAGCGATTAAGACTGATGAATTCATCCACTCTGACTTCCATCATGGGAAGCAAAAGCTCTGTCACTCTGGAATGAAAGCAAAATGAGATATCCATTATTTGAAAAATTCCACAAAAATGATTGCTGGACTCAAAGTGAAATGAAATGAAATGAAATGTTGTTAAAATTATGGAGCATCTCGAGGCTTACAAGCTGGTAACTTCATAGAGGATGTAAATGTTTGTATATTAAAATTAATGAGCACTGACTAACAGATAGTTTTGTTTGGTAGTGCACAAATCATAAAATTAAAAATACTTCTAGTACTCTTTGAAAGATAGAAGCTATGTCAAACCATGTCTCTTCCCCTCCCCCATAAATTAAGTTCAGCTTTTGAATGAAAAGTCTAACATCTATAACATCAGATACTAAAATACAGTGTAAAACTAATTATGTAATTTCTTCACATCCCTTTGATTTGAGTTTATTCAAAGACCCAAAATTGTCTCATTTTGGTGCTTGCACATTTTTAAAAAGCTGTCCGGTCATCTTTGTCAGCATCTCGCTAGATAAATGCAACCCATTGTTTTGTTCCCAATGCCCAGGGTGATGGGGTACAAATGTACTTTTGTGTAGTGTGGGATTTTTTTTTCTCTCACACAGATAATGTGATCAAGCCTGGAAAAACCTTCGATACTCAATATACTTGTAGTATTTTTAGTTAAACACCATGTGATTGAGGACTTTTGTTAAAAGAGCAATCTTGCCACAGGATTTTGGTGTCTGTAATTAAAAACACACACAAAGGTTCAATGTTCAATGTACTTTTCTAAATAAATCTGGATATGATTTGAACATATGTTTATAAACAGACTTTTCAGCAGCTTATATGGGATGTGTCAGACCAAAGCTGACTGCATGTGTGTGAGTGTGTGTGTGTGTGTGTGTGTGTGTGAGACAGAGAGAAAAGTTTGTCACTTCCTGTCTTAGAGGAAACAATGTTAGACATAGTCCTGAAAAGACTCAGTATTTATGGATTCAACAGGCCTGATACAAATGCACACCAACACACACACACACACAGACCATCACACACATGCAAACACACATCTTACTGACTGTCTGCATGTGTGTGTACTGTGTGTCTCTGTGTGTGGGAGTTATGTTGTAAATCACACTAATCAATTGTGTCCTATGTCAAGGCATGCCAGACATAGCGAATGGTCTGTTTTACATTGGGGAAATGTGTGTGTGTGTGTGTGTGTGTGTGTGTGTGAGTGTGTGTGTGTGCGTGCATATGTGTATGTGTGCAGCTGTCACATGATGTCCTGCACACAGCTGTCACAAATCACAGTTATTTGCCTCCAACACCACAGTTACTGTATGTATCGTGTTGGTGTGTGTGTGTAAGTTGTACAAAGCCGTAACATGGAGAATCTTCATGACATGATATGGTGCAGCGGTGAAATAGTTTGATATAAGGGGCGGACTTGGTCACACACATCTCACGTACAATCTGGAGAACATGATGGAAGAGTGTTCGGCTTTTTTTCATGTTTTAAGATGAACATCCAATCACCATCTGTATATCATCATTAAGGATGTCATGACTTGCTAAAGGGTTCATTGGCAGGGAGGAGACATTGGCAGTCAAACATGTGAGTAGTGACCACTGTCTCACACCTTCCACTTAAGCTACTGTTTTATTCTAAGGCGCGCACACATGAACACACACATGTTCACAGTGTTGCCTCTTGCAGGTGGACAACAACTACAATTTTAACAAATTAGTATAGGAAAAAGAAAATCCTGACATGCACACTTTTAAATGTGTTGTAAAACCTTTGAGAGGATTTCAGTCAGTTTCTTTGGGATAAATAGCAAATATTCAAAGATTATTCTAAATTTCATTAGTTGTATCTAATAGAATACAGTGTGGTTCTAAGGTGCTATTAAAGTGTATTTATTCATGTGAACACCGTTTGACAGATGTCAATTTTGTAATTTGGATATATTCGTTCAATCACAGTTCAGAGTTATTGTCTATATGTATTTATCATCTATAGATAAAAAAAGAAACAAACAAAAAAAACACTTTTGAATTTCAAATATTCAAATATAGCCTTTGTATTGCTTACTTGGGCACTGTCTCTTTGCCTTCTAGTTGGAAATGTATTGCAGTGTTTGGCTTTATATGTCCTTTTTTATTATTTACAATAAAAACTCCTAGACACAGCCCCTTTTTTTTTACCACAAACTGTTACTGTTATGTGGATGTTATGAATATATATCACTTAAGTAATTAAATATTAGTAAATATGAAGTAAAGTAAATATTAACACGATTTGAGCAGGCCAGCTTCTCAGAATAATGAGATGATTAGATTGGAAATTGCTACTGTAGCTCCCTGCAGAATGTCAAAGGCAGCTTATCCTCTGGTTCATATTAGCTCTTCTACAGTTTAAACACCGCACGCTCATTATGTTGTTGTTCTGATCCATCAATCAGCAAGAATATATGTTTGGGTCAACAAGCCTAAAGTACACAACACTTTAATACATAATGCATGACACCATAAGCAAAATAAAGTATGTTAAAATATATTACTGCAAAATGCATAAAAATAAATAAATATGTAAAAGGAAAAGAATGTCCAGAAATGAAAAAAAGAAGTGAAAATATTTCAAAACCAGACAGGCACATTTTCATTCACCCCCTCTCAATTTGTCTCTTTGCATCTTGACCTCTTTCATCTCTTCTTGTATGTATGTGTGTGTTTGCATGTTGCATGTCTATGTATTCCCTTAAGGCTTGGTTGTCATAACAGCACTCTGAGGTTGTGTAGTTAGACAGGGACTTGTTTGCTTTCTCGCTTTACCTGTAGCCTGGGTGACATGTCTTGTGGGCTCTTCCATGTACTGAGGTGTCTTTACAGATAAACACACACACACACACATCACTGGTACCATTTTGACATTGTTTTACATGACATTAAAAAGACCTTTCTTCTCTTTATTTGCTGGTCTTCAGGCCTAATTACATGATTTAAAGTCTTGTTTTTAACTCTCAGGTTGCATGGTACCACAAAGATGATGAAGAGGAGAAGTGTATTAGAAGTCAAATGAATAGAGAAAAATCAGCAAGCCTTTGATGGAGAGCGACATGCAGAAGGTCCCCAAGCAGCAGTATCAACATCTAATAAAAACGGAAATGTTTTTATTGAAAGTATGGAACACTATAAAAAAGATGGAAGACTTTGTGGGATCGTTTTTTTTTTAAATCCCCTCTGATATTTTAAGCTAAAGGAAGACCTTAGGTTTTGGAATTCAGCATGAAAATGGGCTGAAAGTTAAATGTAAATACATTTGGAGGGTTTTAATGAGAGTAAAATGACTCAATTCAACAACTGCTGTTAGTGAATGATGCCATGATGCAGACATGCAGTTTTTGGAGACTTGGTGTTTTCTCTGTCTCCATGGCATCAGTAGTCCTCTCTGTCTCTACTGGTCATCCAGGTTTATTCTGAAATCTTGGAAAATCTGCGATTGTAATTTTTTGGTGATGTGTATCATACATTATTATATATTATACACAGTGTAGAAACAAAAGAAGCCGTGGCTCTTCTTGGGACAGAGTGTTGACTGTGTTCATTGTGTCCGGGTCAAGCTTTTTGTCAGTTCAGTCACATTGGCCAGGTAATCCGCCATTGTGTACTTGTCTGCTTGGAGTCCAGTTGCTTTTTGGTTTTTACCTTCACAATACGATACTATTGTACATACAGAGAAATAGTAAGATTATACTTTTTATACATATACACACATTGTATTATACTTGTGCGTGAGTACTTCCACTGACTATATTAATTCCTTAACATCTTAACTCTTACATATAACTCTAGCCCATCCATATCTAACCTTGCTTAACCCTTATCCTTACCTTATCTTAACCCTAGAAAAATGCCTCTTTACAGTTAAAGAGAGGCAAACTGCCCTCCCTTTATGTGATTATTCTCATCCTCCTCTGCTCCTGAGAACATTTGTTTCTAGTAAGTATAGAATTACAACTGTAATTTGGACAGTCGCCCTAAAATCCAACTTCATAAAGTCTACATTTTCAAACATGTCAGCCTAAACGACAACGATACCTGAATTCTTTAAAAAAAAAAAAAAAAAGAAAACCAGTGAAAACAGGCCGTGTAGTGTGTGTGTGTGTGTGTGTTTGTGTGTGTGTGCGTAGCCACATTAAAACATGTGTGACTGTGACTCTAAGCCTCATTAAATGAGCCTCATACATGGCTTGGCGCTGTAAACATGCTAATATTTCTTAATGGCACTCTCCTACATTGATATGCATGTGAACTCTACACCGTTAACCCCTTCCACCCCACCCCACCCCACTGCTCATCAACAAAGACCCGCACACACACATGCACACACACTCGCCACCATTACGGGGCCCCCTGGCTCTCTGTTTTCCATTAATATCAAGTGATTGAGCGGAACATTAGCAGATAAAGTGGGGACTAAGATGACATATATGCCGCGGATGGAGGAATTAAAGCCTAATATAATCACTCGGTCTTGCATAGGGAAAAACCATTGTTCGTCACTACGTCTGACATTTTGATTTCCGACGTTTCTAGCACAGCAAGGGAGCGGCAGGGACAGATGGAGACTGATTTGTCTTTTAGGTAAAGAGATACTTTGAGCAATCACTTAGATTGTTCAAAGGGTTCCCACACACACTTTAACCTTGTACACAAAAGCACACACTTCAAAATAAACATGCATGCACACTCAAAGTATTGATCTCTTACCTCTTAGGAAGGAGGTGTGTGTTTGTAGGTGTGTTTGTGGGCGAGTGTGTCTTTAAGCTCTCGGTCCGGCTGGTTATTTTCAGAGCAAGTGGAGAGCACATCAGTTTTTATTAGCTTAATAAATCACCTTTGTTGTCAATCAAGCAGCAGAGAATAATTGGATATGGTTGAAGCCTTGCGTGATGGATTATAAATCATTCAAGATTAAATTAAAAGATAATGCACAAACTTAATGGTTTGTGTTTTGCAGTCTAAATTGCCTTGGAGCAGTGCTGTTTTCCAGCTTTATTGCCAGCCGTTTTTCTTTCCTCTAAAACCCCTCACATTTTACACCTTTTATTACTTAGACAGAGCTTTGCCACTGCTCTTTTACATCTGTGTTTTGTTTGTTTTACAAATTCATTTTTGGGAATTCTCTTTATTCCTTTGCTGAGGAAGCGTATTTCATTTTTAGACGCAGGATGTTTTTAGTGAGGGTATGTGTGTGTCTACATGTATGAGTAAGTAAGTGTGTGTGTGTGTGTGTGGATGATGGGTTGGCAGGCATGCACCCTCTTGTTTTATACAGATTTAAAGGCCTGACTGTCTTTGAGCGATGTTTGCTTTCAATCAGTTCTCAGCAGATAGACCTCAGGCCTGTACCAGCGATAACCAAAAAAAAAACCACAACAAAAAGACAGAGAAAGAGCTATATCATGTATATTATGCTCCAGCCAGTGAATTTAAGTGTGTCCGTTTGCGTTGGAACAGAGCAGGCGTTATCATAATCTCCTCCTGTCTACTTGACAGGACCTTAAAGTGATCCTGTCATTTTATTTACACCCAGACCACTGTGTGATTTACTCCGAAACACACACACACACACACACACACACACACACACACACACGTACACAAACGTTCCCCCTTGCTAACTTCCCTAGCGAGCCCAGTCGAGTAGGTCGGATGGCATCTTTTGATCAGAGCTGTCCAAAGAGATCAGAGCAGACTGGCAGGTAATAGATACCCAGAAACTAACCAGGCTGCACTGCAAAGAGTGTGTGAATGTGTGTATTTCTGACAGTGTGCATATGTGCTTGCATGTGGGGGGGTATAGAGAACACAGACATTTTCTACTCTCTATTTGAGCAAATCCCGCAACATTATTGCACACAGCTGCATTTTCCTTTGCGACGTGTGTCTTAAATGTATTATTTTACTGTGACAAACATCCAGTAATTAAAGGAAAAGTAAAGGAAAAACAAAGGAACTTCTTAATGAAAGTGAAAGAGAAAAGAGCAAGCCTATGGTGATGATGGACGCAGAGAGAGAGAGAGAGAGAGAGAGAGAGAGGCAGAGAAGGGGCAGAAAATGGCAGTAAGAGAGAGGAAGAGCACAGGGCGAGTGGGAGGTAAGGAGGGAGGGAGTTCAGAGAGGAGAAACAAATGGGAGAAATGGTGGAAATGATAGATCTTGCTCAGCCCTGCTTGGCTAACTCTGCACATCCCACTGGTTTTTCTTTCTGCACACGCACACACACACACACACACACACACACACACACACACACACACATCCCCTGGGACAAGTGCTCATGACCCTAGGTTGCCCTGTGGGCTTTGAGAGTGTGACTACTCCAAGTGCAAGCTATCTGAATAACAAAGGACAGGCAGAGGATTATTTACTGACAGTCGGCCACTGATAATATTTGTGTACTGTGAGCAAGATATTGTTGCACACACACATACACGCACACACACACACTGTATTTCTGTATACTTTCAACTGTTTCTTTTTTTAAATGTGCATTTATTTTGGAGATGTCATGCTGGTTAAATGTCCTTGTAGGTGATGAGAACAGACACAAAAATCCTCCATGTGTCGCCAACACACACACACATGCACACACATCATAGCAGTAAGCCCTATGCTAACATTTAGCGTATATTATGTTGTTCAGTGCTTTAATTGGGCCAGGACGCAATGCTACAAAGTACCTCACATTTGATTTCTGTCCAACTGAATACTGTTACTACACACCTTCTAAAGCACGTGATGTCGTCAGTGTAAATGTTGAGCAAGTTTTGCGCTCAGACAAGCCACAAGAGGAGGAACAAATGTGGAGCTGTGTGAGGTACTGTACAATATGTGGTCTATTTCAGTTGAAAAGCTGCTGGATAACAACTTAGATTTCTCTGAAACTGTCTTTCCATAAATGGTCACTACAGAGCTACCATCAGAAATATCAGGGGTACAGTTTTTGATCATTTGCATACATTGATAGTCACAGTAGTCACCATCTATTATTTCTGTTAAATTAGATAGCAAGTTTTGTTTTCTATATAATTTCACTTATTCCTTTACAGCTCCTCCGTAATTAACTAGCGGCTTTACAGTCAGAGTGAGGTCACGTAGAGGCTCAGCGCTACTGATGACACACGAAGTGTGTGTGTGTGTGTGTGTGTGTGTGAAGGTGTAAAATATTCACCTCTCTCATGTGTTTAGGATGCCAAGAGTCAGACATAGCTGGAAATACTGACTTGATAATTACTTGGCACACAGTTTTTACACTTCTGTTACCATTTGTTATAAATATCCAAATATGGCTGCTTTTAGCCCCCCCCAACAAACAACACACACACACACACACACACCACATATATATGAATTCCCACAGTTAAAAGTCAGTGTTTAGGTGTTAAGTTGACTTTGTCTAGCAGACAAACACATTTTAAATGGTGCTGCATTTGATTTGTACAACAATTGCATCTGCTTTGCTAAATAAATACTGCACATCTATAAATACAACACACACACACACACATACACACTCATCAGTGAGTGTGTCAGTAGCGCTCTAGCCCATACACTCTTGTATTGCCACTGTAACAGCAGCATGTAAATACACTGTCAGCGGCTCCCCAGCTGAGTGGCATGGGGAGTTGATTAGCCAGGCTAACAGTACTCTCTCACACACACACACACACACACACAAACATTTACGGACATACACAAGCATGCTACAACAGTATCTCTGTGTTTCTGAATAATCGCAGTATTTCAGTGTGTTGCGACACTGCTGCAGCCACAGACAGACACACTAACTGTTGCCACTCCAAATCTAATCTCCCCTCTCTCATCCTCCCTCTCTCTCTCGCTAACGCCACTGCCACTATGTGCTGTATATGCTAATATTATCTCAGCTTTTTTGAAAGGCATTTTGCATATTTCGGACTATCGTGCTGTTCATTACTGATTATCAGCATGGAGCTAGTTCCACATAAAAATAATTCATATACAGCACATACAGATACAGGCCTGAAAAGAAAATATACATAACGTCCATTTAAGAGGCATACAGCAAACACAATCTAACAGCTATTATTGAAATATGGTACAAAATAATAGGTAGTAAAAAACAAACTGAAAATAGAGCAAAAAAACATTTTGAGAAGATCCATTGTTTAGTTTTAATTTTTATTTGCACATATTATTTCCACGCACCTGAACAGCCAAATCAGTCTTTGTGCATCTTTCATGTTTTTTGAAGGTATGAACTCACTATTGCATAGAACACTATAGTAGGTGCTTGCAGGAAAACTCATACCATAGGACACTGAAGTACGATATAGTATGATATCATATGATAAAATTTTAGTATCACTACTACACCCCTTTCAACACACCTTCAAAGATTTTTTACCTGTTTATACTGTGGTATCTATCCCTTTAATATTTTTGCATGTATTGCGGATAATATTGCAAATTAATAAGCAAAAATGTTTTATGGCAATTATGGATTTTTTATATGATTTACTTTAATTTTGTCTGCTATGTAATTTGCTGGACTAAAACAGACATTCCTGTCTGGTATTTTATACCTTCATAGACCCCCCCCCCCAAAAAAAAAAAATTATTATGTCAAGGTGTATACATTGATATCGTAACACAAAAATCACATATTTTGTGATACAGCCTGATAGAGAAACAGTTAGCTTGAAACTTGCTGTGACAGTTTGTTGTGGTAAAAGAATTGTAGTTACAATGGCGCAGGGACATTTCACACTGCAAAACTACAATTTACACTTTATAACATAGTGGTTTGTTAAAAATGTACAAAGAAAATATCTTGAGCTATATATCAGAAGAATGTAGTTAATGCTTATACTTTTTCATTTTATTCTTAGTCACAGTGATAACAGATAGTAGTAGTATTCATTAATGCACAATTTTGGCCTATAAATATTGCATTATTTGTAAAATACTGTCACTATAAACATTGAAGTGACTACCAAAAACAAAGTAGAAAATCTCTATATGATTCTAAGAACACTGTAAAGTACATTTCAAAGGCCTCAAGTAAGATTACAAGAATATTAAAATAAAATATTTGATTACCACATCCACAATCTAGTTTCCTACTTGACTATCATGGTGATTTGTGCATGACTCATTATACAGCGTGTACGGTGATGTTTCTAGCAACATGGTGTGCCAGTGCAGAAGCAATTAGTGTGTCATATTCCAATGATACTGTAAATATGTTACAAGTCTGGTAAGTCATGTAGCTGGTTGAAGGAACAGCTCCATTTGTCAGGCGTCTGGGTCGATCGAACACCTCTTGGGATCGATTGTACGCCTCGCCAATCCCAAGGCACTCACTGCAGACAGCCATGCCCCTTTAACCACCCTTGCGGCACACACACACACACACACACACACACACACACACACACACAGAAGCCATCCCACCAATTTGTCTGTACATGTCAAATCACAATAATTAAGCATTATCGATCTCGGATTCAATTAACTTCATTAACGTGGGTTGCACTGGTGATTGGAGAGGGATGGAAAAGAGGGAGGGAGGGAGGTGAGGGAGGAGATTATAGGATCTCATCAAGTGGGAATCGGCAAGGGGGTGGATGCATGTAACACACAAATACACACACACACACGGGTACATGAGAAAATTTGGATGGGGGTCGCTTTCATCTCAGGCCTACAGACATGTCTTCAGCTTTGTCTCAACAAAAATGTTGCCCTACATGAGACTGATGTGGACAGTCTGTCTCGCTCTGTCTCACACACACACACACATTGAAACTGCACAGTCTAAGCAGAAGTGTAAACAGACAACGCTGACGTGCCTGTGTGTCTGATAGGGCTGTTAAGTGGTTATATAAGCATGATAAACTGTTTCCTAACATCATAACATCTGCAGAGTGCATATGCATTTCCTCACTTCACACAGGAATACAGAGACGTAGTTTCAAAACCTTTCTAAGTATTCTGATATCTACATTTTCCATTTACTTCCATTTCACCGTTTATTATTAGAATTATTTACTATTATAGCAGGGATTTGTAATTTTGTTCAGATGTCAAGAGTTATTTCCAATCATTTCTAGCTCTTCCAGAAACCACTGTGGTGTTTGCTTGCTTGCCTCAGTTTCAAAATCGGCAACCTCTCCTCGCCTGTTCCTCCGAAAATGAGATCAAACCACCTCCTCCTCCCTGCTGACAATTCATCTGGAACTCTCTCGCTCTCTCTCTCTGCTAATTAAAAGAGCACCTGCATACCTGGTGTGTTTGGCCCAGACTTCTTCTACTCCAGCAGTTTTGTGTGTGTTTGTGTGCATGTGTGTGTGTGCGTGGATGTGTTTTCTCCATTTTTATCTCAGTACCCTGGGTCATAGTGTTGTGAACCTCGCAGCCTGGACCTAAGCCAGTGGCCTTGGGGATCATCTCAGCATGTTCATTTTTGTGTGTGTGTGTGTGTGTGGCCCCGGTCTTGACTTCCTTCCAAGGCCTGCCTCCTTCCTCATCTCCTCCTCCTCATCTCCCCTCAGTCTCTTCTCCTTCTCCCACATTTATTCATCTCTCCTTTCTCCTTCTTCTCTTTGGTTTGCACTATAAATTCGGTTGCTGTGTTTATTTGACTGCATTCGCAACAACAATAAATACAATAATGGATAAGATATAGAGTGGCCCTTTCCCCATCTTGCGCTCCTCACACACAAACACAGAGAAACCATGTTGTGCCAAGTTTTGGCTAAAGAATGAAGAGTGGGACAATGCACAGCCACACTCTTGAACCCTATAGGAATATTACATTTAGTTTCTATTAGGGCAAAACTAATACGTCTGCTGGTAAGTAAAGTGTACATCTGTGATTCCCAAACATGAGGTACTTCTGCAGTTACCAGGGGATATGTGGAAAGATAGGAGCAAGTAATTTGAGAAAAACAGAAAATCTGATTTGTTACAAAAAAACATATTTGGGTTTAGGTAGGGAAATAAACACATATAGGATAACAAATTGGTGTGAGGTTGATTTTTAGTATATTTATTGTCACAATAACCAATAAACTAACAGTGTGATTGGGATTTTGTGGAAACTAGTTGGCAAGCTAGCAGGTCAAATAAATAGCTAGTAATAGATGAGATGAGAAGTAATAGAGAATGGTTGAAATGGCCATCTTTTGCCACTCTAAGTGGTAGAACTTGACTGAACCTACTAAATAAAAAGACAAAGCCAAAACATCAACAATTCCAGTATTACTGTGTCTTGTATGAAAAAAGTGTGTAATAAAATCCATTTTATATAATTAATAGTGTTAAAATCACCTTTGGAACTTATTTAGAACATAGTGGGTACTGGAGTTAATCAAAGTTCAAAGTGAACTGAAACAAGCCACATTTTCACACAAAAAGGTATTACAGCATGGTCGATATTTATATTAAAATGGATATTGAGACTGCTGAAACTGCAATCAACAGGGTATTTATTTTATGATGTCACAAAATGTGGGCAGCTGAAGTTGAACCTAAACTGCCATTGCAGCCTATTCAGTGCAAACCATTGTATCAATTTATTGCACCTATTAAATTTCAAAATGTTTCCTTTTTTCAATATCCTCTGCCTCAAACAAGTCCAGAAATCAGTCGTGCAATTCATGCTCCATGTAGGTGGATGTAGCCTCCACACGGTTTCATTAAGGACATAGTGGTCAAACACTGTTTTTTCCCTGATCCTCTGCATGTGTCTCTATACATATCACACACTTGCAGGTACACAGATGGGCCCACGCACACACAAATACACACCATGTTCTTATCACATAAAGGCAGCTAATTTGAAGTGGAGTGTGTAAGTTGTGTTTTAAAGGAGATTTCACATTGATGTTTGGCCTTGATGAGAGCGCCGGGCTGCTGTGTTCGTCTGTTTCCTCAGCTAGAGCATTGTTCTCTTAAACAGCTGTCGTTTTGGCTGATTCAGAACAGATGGCATGTACATGTGGGTCTGCTCGGCTGCACGTATGTGCGGGCGGGTGGATGCTTCTCTAAGACAGAGTGGGGGAGAGGGAGACAGGGAGAGATGTGGAAGCTCTGAGAGAAGGGCAGTGTATGTGTTTGTGTGTGTGCATGTGCATGGGCGTGTTATATATCCATAAATGTTAAAACATGCAGCTGAAATGGATCATCAAGGTTTTAAAATAGTTGAACTTCAATAAAATAAAAGACAGACAACAGTAATTACGTTTACATGCACAAAATATTCCGTTTTTTGCCCTTATTCCGAAAAACACAATATTCCTACTAAGCTGTTTACATGGCTAATGAAAATGAATATTCCACTAATATTCCTGTTTACATGCAGCGGTGCATACTCCAGCTGTGTTTGACAGGGGTCAATGTCCTAACACGTTTATCACGTGGAACGGCTGGAGCCACTTGAGCCATTTTTTTTCAGTTTTCCACTGGTGGCAGACTTGGTCAACTGTGCGAACACAGCCTTTCTTCAACCGCCTTCTTGAAAAGGTTGACATTGCGATATTTGCGCATATCCAAAAACCTGTTGATATTAGGCTTGCTGCGTTAGTCGGTGTTACACAGTGTTTGGGCATACGCGATTACAACTTGCCCACCACCCCCACTGTCATTTTGCTTTTTTTAAATAGAAATAAAACCCATTTAGTTCCTTTTCACATATCAGCGCCCATGTTCATCAAATAAAAAAAAAAACTCTTATTTGCAAAATACTAAGCATGTTATCAGTACTTAATCGGACGACAGACGCTACAATTATAAACTGAAAGTGTATGCTCCTTACAGCAGCAGCACAGAGCCGCAGCAAACTCACAGACCAATTGCATGCATTGTGAATCGTCTCACGTGATGCTACTCAGCCAATCAAATCTGTGCATCAAGTCAGTGAGTGAGATACACAAGGTAGAGATGAGACGAGAAAAGTAATTTCACATGGCGTGCTCTAAAAAGAGAACAGTAGACAGTGAAAACAGAGCTTTTAATCGAGAATGGACAGACTCTTACATGTTCTTTTCTTCCCACGGGCAGTTCAAAACCAGCATGTCGCATGTCTTCCGAGAACGTGGCGAGTATTAAAAGCGGCAAAACTGTTGGCTAGTTGGTATTTTTACAACGCACAGAGCTGACTGTAAACAGGCAAGAGGCTGTGTCGCAAACTGCGCATATTCCGAATGTGCTGTATACATGTCCAAAGAATGCTCCTAAAACCCTAATAATATCGGCATATCCCACATGTCTTAATCGGAAAACGCTACATTCAAAATAAGGCCTAATTCAGAATATCCAAACAGAATGACCAACATGACCCGTATCAAATTCGGAATATTGTCATATTCGGAATAATAGTGGAAAATTAGTCTGCATGTAAATTTAGTCAGTAACTCATGCAATGTAGATAGGGGTTGTGTGACTCTGCAGTTTTTGAATTGCACATAACAGCATCTAATATAAGATAACGCGTTTGAAGTGTTTCAAATGGATCCTTTTTGTTAGACTGAATGCTGGAGCAGACTGCATGTTCAACAGAGAAGCTCCTGAGATTGCCTGAAGGCAAAGAGTTGTTAGACTACAGCAGTTACAGTACAACTGTGTGTGTGTGTGTGTGTGTGTGTGTGTGTGTGTGTGTGATGTGTGATGGGCTCTGGGATATCTGTGTCTCTGTGCATATGTTTGTCCCACGGCGGTGTCATATCATCGCCGATGGCAACCAGTGGCCTGACAATGACAGAGACTCCTCTCTGTGTTGCTGCTGATGCAGTACTAGCACATACACAAATACACACACACACACACACAACTTGCTGTTCTCAGTTAGAGATGGGAATTGACAACTGAAGTGTGTTGAATAATATCATTGGCAGGTTGTGTAGGTATTACTTATGGAAGCCTATATATTCACAAAACTGTAGGAATGATTTGGAGTTTTGTTTTCAGCGTAGTTACCTTGCTCACCTTTTTTTCCATTTCTGTTGTTTATAAGGAGTACTGTGCATTGTCATCATATATGTAAGACAATTTTACTTTTTCTTCATTTATTTAACCTTTTTTATGTCTTTGGAAGCGGAAGATTGTGATTTAATATGTGCTTCCGTGCCACACCCATCCCACTGACCGGTTTACTCTGTGTTTACATACCAGCTTAGATGAGTGATGGCCTGTTACAGAAAGGAATGCTAGGCACAAAGCCACTGACGTTCACACACACGCTCATCATCTTTGCCAGTGCAGTTGCTAAAACAAGAGGTTTGTGTATGCATGCGCCTGTGTGCTTCAATTGCTTTTCAGAAATCCAGCCTTAATCACAAAGTGTGAGCATGCAGCGTTTCTCATCTGATGTTGTTTTATCCTTTTCATAGACTTATTAACAAAAGAAAACATTCATAGATGTACAAAGAGGCGAGACTGTGATTTGTCTTGATACATATTTTCTGTCTATGATTTCCATTGTATTATACTTAAACTACAGGGATTTGAATATAAATTGAAAGCCTCAAGCCCACTCCCCGAAGCTAAACTGTAAATAATAACTCTAAACTTTTTCTAATCTTTGGTAATTGAAGCAAATGGGTTTTGCGGGGAGAGATTTGTTGCAGGCAAACGTACATACATTCATTTTTATTTACGAGGAGGCGAGGGCTGAGCAGTGTAATGAGTGAAAATGCATGCTTAATTTAAATGGCGAGTGTGTCTGTTAGGGAATGCATTAGAGTCTGCAGAAGAAGCGTGAGACATATTAATTGACAGACAGGAACCGCTGTCTCCGAGGTTGATACAAGTAATTTATTACTTCAGAAACAAATGCCACCGCCAGAATGTGCTTCATTAATTTCAAATTTAGTTTTAATTTCAAGCTGTTGCCCCTTGAGAAGAATAAGGTGGCAAGTTCTGTTTGAAGAGACATTTTTCCCCTCTCCCTCCCACCCTCCCTCCATCTTTCTCTTTCCATCCTCCATTTCTCTCTCTGGCTGTCTCTGATTTTCTACAGTATAGAACAAAGACCTGGGGGTGGAGAGAGAATGGGAGGAGGTGGTGACTTGATTCTAATTTGAAAACAATGTCAATGTAAAAGGGGGAAGTTACAACAGAAGTACTACAACCGTCTATGATAGGAAATACTTTGTCTGTGAATGTCAATGGATGATTGCTCTGTTTCCTTTGGATAAAGTGTGAATGCCAGTATCTTGCGTTTCTATCAGTTCCCTGCTTGGTGAAGAAACAGGAATACAGAGTTGAGAATCTCCATCATTAGATATGCTGTCAGTGTGGTTCTAACAAATCTCTTTCTCTTTTCTTCTCTCTGCCTGTGCAGCATACGTCCCTGAAGATGAGAAGGAAGCAGCACTGTTGGATGAGGACCTGGATGGAGACGACTCAGCTCAGGAAGGGGAGGAGCCAACTGCCAAGTTCCTATGTCAGGACAAGGACTTCCTTCTCAAGGACAGGCCAGGATCCACTGGCTTCCATGACTCCCCCAATGCTGCTGACTTTTCTGGTCAGGAGCTGGACAGTGAGTCTCACCTGAGTGAATCCAGTGACAGGATGTCTGATTTTGAGAGCTCTTCACTTAAAAATGAGGATGATGTCCTTCTCTCTAAAGACCCCTCAAATGGCCTGTCCCTGTCTACCTCATCTGCCATGATGGCTGCTGCCAATGCCGCTGCCCCAGCAAGTGCAGATGAGGCCATATTAGCCACAACAGGGTCTGTGGCAGACAGCCTGGAGAAGATGAAGGCCATTTACACATCTTTCCTGACCAACTCCTATTGGTCCACACTAAATCTGAACCTGAGCCAGCCCCCTGCAGAAAAACCCCCTCGCAGTCACAGCAGCAGCAGTAGTAGCAGCAGTAGCAGTAGCTGTGGAAGTGGAGGCTATGACTGGCACCAGACAGCTATGGCTAAAACCCTCCAACAGGCCTCACAGAACCACCAACACAGACTGGGCCTGGTTCAACATCCCACAGTGGCTGTATCCACAGTGTCTACAGAACCCAACCTCTTTAGTACAGTCCAGCTGTACCGGCAAAGTTCCAAGCTGTATGGCTCTATATTCACTGGTGCCAGCAAGTTCCGCTGTAAGGACTGCAGTGCAGCCTACGACACACTGGTGGAGCTCACGGTGCACATGAACGAGACAGGCCACTACCGCGATGATAACCACGAGACAGATGGTGAGGGTGCTAAACGGTGGTCAAAACCCAGAAAGCGTTCATTGCTAGAGATGGAGGGGAAGGAGGATGCACAGAAAGTTCTGAAGTGCATGTACTGTGGGCACTCTTTTGAATCCCTTCAGGATCTAAGTGTCCATATGATCAAGACGAAACACTACCAGAAAGTGCCTCTGAAGGAGCCTGTTACACCAGTGGCAGCTAAGATTATCTCCTCAGCTCGAAAGAGAGCCCCTATTGACCTAGACATCCCTAGCTCACCTGACTCTAATGGAGGCACCACACCTAAGCCCACCTCCCTCAACGACTCTAATGACATACTCCAGAAGGTCACCAACCCTTACATCACACCTAACAACCGCTATGGACACCAGAACGGTGCCAGCTATGCCTGGCAGTTTGAATCCAGGAAGTCACAGATTCTCAAATGCATGGAGTGTGGCAGCTCTCATGACACATTGCAAGAGCTAACCGCTCACATGATGGTGACAGGACACTTTATTAAAGTCACCAACTCTGCTATTAAGAAAGGCAAACCCATTATAGAGTCGCCCACCCCTGCCCCCACATCCAATTCAACAGCTGAAGAAAAGGTCCAGTCCGTTCCCCTGGCTGCCACAACCTTCTCCCCTCCACCTGCCCCAGTGCCTCCTCCAACCAGCATCTCCCCCACTGCCATGGCTGTGGATATAAAAAAGGAGGAGAAGGAGGAGGAATGCACTAAAGAGTTCATCATCAGCAATGGTAACAATCTCAACAAGGACAAGAAGGCAGGAGGTGAGGAGGAGGCCGAAGAGAAGTTTGATATCTCTTCAAAATACACTTATCTGACTGAAGAGGATCTGGATGAAAGTCCAAAAGGGGGTCTTGACATCCTCAAGTCCTTGGAGAACACAGTGACCTCAGCCATCAACAAAGCCCAGAATGGAGCTCCAAGCTGGGGTGGATATCCCAGTATTCATGCTGCCTACCAGCTCCCTAACATAATGAAGCTCTCTCTAGGCAACTCCGGGAAGAGCTCTCCCCTTAAATACATGTTCCCTGGAGGGGAGATCCTCTCTCCCACTGGCAAGAGCCAGCCTCTGATCTCCCCTTCCAGCCGCCAGACCTCCCCACTGCCCAAAAACAACTTCCATGCTATGGAGGAACTCGTCAAGAAAGTGACAGAGAAAGTGGCCAAGGTAGAGGAGAAAATGAGAGATCCCAGTGGTGTTGTGAGGGGATCTCCTCTGAGACGTACCACACCCTCACCATGCAACAGCGAAGCAGGGGACTCAGCCCAAGGGGAGTCCCCCAAAGAAAATAGAGCAGGAGGCTGCAAAACTCCTGAGAATACAAGTGGAGTGGAAAAAGTAGTAGGTGATGGAAGTGGGTCCAATCACAGAGATTCTAATGGAGATATTTCCATAAAGGAGTCTGTGGAGAATGGAGTGGAGTCCACTGCTGTGACATCCCCCCTGCCTGCCTCCCTGTGTGGCAGTACAGCTATCATCACAGACCATCCACCACCAGAACAGCCATTCGTAAACCCTCTCAGCGCACTGCAGTCAGTAATGAACGTCCACCTGGGGAAGGCCGCTAAGCCTGCCCTGCCCTCTCTTGACCCCATGAGCATGCTGTTCAAGATGAGCAACAGCCTGGCAGAGAAAGCAGCAGTGGCTGCTTCCACCCCACCAGCACAGACCAAAAGGCCCAGTAATGACCACTTAGACCGCTACTTCTACCAGCAACATCTGAACAACGACCAACCCATGGATCTCACCAAAGGGAAAAATGCTGACAAAAACAGCAGTAGTGGTTCTCTGGGTTCAACAGCTCTCTCTTCCACCACCTCCACCCCGTCCTCAATTTCTCCCTCCTCCACTGTCACTATGACCAAAGCCTCAGCTGCAGTAGCTTCCTTTATGTCCACCTCCCCGTTGAGAGAAAACGCACTGTCAGACATCTCTGACATGTTGAGGAACCTGACAGAGAGTCAGGCTGTTTCCAAGTCCTCCACACCTACCAGCCTGTCCGAGCGCTCCGACATTGAAGGTGTCACACAAGAGGAGACAGAAGATGTTTCACCAGCCCAGAAACGTAAAGGCCGCCAGTCCAACTGGAACCCTCAACACCTCCTCATCCTACAAGCCCAGTTTGCTTCCAGTCTGAGACAAACAAGTGATGGAAAGTACATGATGTCGGACTTGAGCCCACAGGAGCGAATGCACGTCTCCCGTTTCACTGGCCTCTCAATGACTACAATATCCCACTGGTTGGCTAATGTCAAGTACCAGTTGAGAAGAACCGGTGGCACCAAGTTCTTGAAAAACTTGGATTCAGGTCACCCGGTGTTCTTCTGCAGCGACTGCGCCTCTCAGATCCGCTCACCATCCACCTACGTCAGCCACTTGGAATCCCACTTGGGCTTCCGTCTGCGAGATCTGGCCAAGCTTTCTGGGGAGCAGCTGCTCAGCCAGATAACGCAGCAACATCATCAACATCGCCACACCAAAGGACTATCTGAAAAACTGCTCTCTAATCTTCACCCATCCAGCCACCCTTTACCCTCCTCTCTACCCACATCCCTACCCTCTTCCTTACCCATCTCCCTGCCCTCATCCTTAACCACCTCTCTGCCCTCAACTGAATCCCCGTCACCCTCCCCTGACAACGACGACGACAGTGGGGCCATGTACCAGTGCAAGCTTTGCAACCGGACTTTTGCGAGCAAGCATGCGGTCAAGCTTCACCTGAGCAAGACTCATGGGAAGTCCCCCGAGGACCATCTCATGTATGTGTGTGAGCTGGAGAAACAGTAGCACTGGCTGGGGACAATGCTGCATTCTTTTGTAATGGCTCACTCTTTCTTGCTCTGTCTCTCTTAAGCATTTCACAGACATTTCTTTGAAAGACAAGAAAGGATTATTAACGTGATGGAACTGCACAAAGATGCCATACAACTACTGCTTTGAGTTTTGGCACATGGTTTTAAATTTTGTGTTGTAGCAGTTGTTTTTTATTTTGTTTCTGTGTGAGGTAGACTCACTCTGGCCCAAGACACTTGATTTTAGTGATCTCCTTTGACAGGAAAAGAGTGACTTTTTTCAAAATGTGCATACGGGGGCTGCTGTCATTGAGAAGATACAGTATATGAAGGTTTAAAAAAAGAGATTCTAAAATGAAGTGGTGTGTATTTTGAAATTTGTGTAAATGGAATTAAGGTCCTTTATATTTTGGCATCACTGGGGTGTGATAAGCTGCATGCATAAATGAAACAGTTTAGTTAATCATTTTATAACTAAATCTGGTGCACTTTCCATGACTTTTTTTCCCTTTTTTTTTCAGTCTCCCGCTCTCTTTTTGTTTTTCCTTTTTTGTGCTGGAGTCAGCATTTACAATTTAACCCTCTGAGTACGTCGAAGCACTTCTACACCTAAGATCTAAACATTATTGACTCAAGATTTGAGAATTATTGAAGCTATTGTGAGAATTAGGTGGACAATGTGTGCATTGTGTCTGCAATGCCTGTTTCCCAAACATACAGTATGTTGAGTCTAATCCTAGACATGAAAACATTTTTTAAAAGGAGTTTCTCTGTTCGCTGCAAGTTTTTCATCTTGGGCTTAATATTTGTCTGAGAGATGCTCACAGGACTTGACACAAGCATTGTAGCTATGTGGTAAAAAAGAAAAAAAAGAAATCTGAAGTCTTTTACTTTCATCGATCAGGGACCTATATTAATTCAGGTCTGTGTAAAATATGTATATAAAAACGTATTAACTAATTCCTGTCTAAATTATGCATCATTTCTATATTTTTAATTTAAAAGGATTATGACTATCTGCTGGTGCACAGTATATGAAGACATAAATAAAATTGTTTTGCACAATAGTTTTATAAATGTGTTATTTAATCAAAGGATATTAAAAAAAGATAGGTAGCAAAAGGATGACAACAGGTGAATCTTTTTAATCCCAACTCGTGCTCAAAGGGTTAAAGACTCTTTTTACCAGACACTACTCTACATGTGCCGCTGTGTGAACACTAAAAAGATACTAAAGGTTGTACAAAAAAGATGTTACTTTATGAAGATATTTCACATGTAAACTGTTATTTATAAGCACTCTTGGTTGTTTCATATTGTTGAATGCCTTTTCAATTGGTCCTATTTTTTTGTTCTGTCTAATTACTCTGCCATGATTCCACACTGCAGCTTTATCTTTTTGGGATATGAAAGGTAACCATGGTTACACTAACCTCTTGAGTGACAAGTTCTGCTACATTTTTGGCAGTTCATTTGCTGAAGTAACTGACAGCTGCCAGTGTAGAGATATAAAAAAAAATCCTTATGTGTAAAATATCGGCATGTAAACAGCACAGATACTGTAATGCATTCTGTGCCGTTAGTCTTTTTGATTTCGTTATTTCGTTTTCTGTTGTTGTTGTTCCTGACAATGAACCCCCATTATATGACTTCATATAACCTTGTTTTCTACTGCAGCATTAAAAAAAGGAAACTGTTTTTTGCAATAACGTGTGTGCGCATCGTGTGTCATGGCTATCAATTATGTGTGTGCTGTGCAGTCCCTAATGAGCACATTAGACTGGGAGTGTGTCAACGTCTGTCTGTGACGAGCTGCAGACTAGTTTACAGTGAGTGGCAGCAGTGGGGCCGAGTGGGAGACAAACACACACACACACACATACACACACATATTCAGACATGCAAACAGACACCATCATTGTTGGGCTTTCCCAGTAGCCTCTTATGTTGTCCTAGTGGCTTAGACTAAGGCATATACTGCATATATAAGACTGAGCCTGCAACAAAAGCCCTCAGAAACAGTAAACAATCAAATGTAAAAAAAGTTGTTTTATCATTGTAAGGGGGCAGTGGAGCAATCAAACAACTAGAAAGCAACTGAGCTCCAAACTCACCTTCTTTCTCTTTCCACGTGGGATATGAAAGTATAAAGACACACACGCATATATACAAAGTTTCCCTTCCATATCTCCAGCTCTATAATTACCTTCAACATCCATTTTGTGACTACTCTCTGCCGAAACCTGGCAGACATATTTGTTTAGGCTTCATGGCAGATGACAACAATGCTGACAAGATGAGCAGGTCTTTTCAAGTGTTTATTTATTCATAATTTTCCCTGTCCAGAGCTGTGATTAAATAGGAACTGTATCACTATCAATTTGATGATATGTGCTGCACAACAGTATGATATAGATAAAACAGATGAACAAAGAGTTAAAGCTTACAGGAGGAAGAGATCTATGAGAGGTACTTTCTGTCCGAAGATCTACATGAGAATCAGTATGTATTCAGTATGGATAAGGGAATGAGAATACAGAGGTAGGTGTCAGCTGGAGAAAGAAATGTTGAAGAACTAGCACATACTGTATATCATCAACACACACGCAAATCTGCTCATACAAACACACAAGTGCATTACATAAACATATACAGAGTACACATACTATAGCAAAATGAGACAGTACTGTGTGTTCCTGAACTACATTACTTTTTCTGCTCCATTCTGCCACTTAATATAACATGCTGAAAAAAAAAACCGCATGCATGGCCAAGTACACACACTTGCACACAGCACAAACACACAACAACTCTGAATTGTACAGAACAGTAAACCAAATTCTCTTCTTTTCTTCACACATACACACATAGACACACAAAAGGCCAATACACACACACACACACCTCTCAACAGCCAGGTAGAAGGACTTCATCCGCAGTGACAAGGTGCCACTGTGTGTGAAAATGTCAGCCTTCAACAGTGCAGCCTGAAGTCTAGCACTGTATTTAAGGCTCTCATTAGCCTCAAAGAAAATATGCAAAAAGATGAAGTGTAAGAAAGCCATTTTCTCTCTCCCTGCCTTCACATCCGGCGAGCAGAAGCAAGGGCTTATTAAGGTTCAAAACTAGCATGTAGGAGACAATGGGTACCCCCACTGGGATGTGTACACACACACACACACACACACAGACACATACAGGGAGACATTTTCACATTCATTTAAAGTACTATGTATCTTAATGTAATCATAACGTGCACTAAACCCCATTAGTTAGTCAATGAAGTAAAATGATGAGTAAATGCTGACCTCCAGACACTGATCATCCTGACGCAAACACCAACATCTATGTTTTTTATTTTTCTTTAAAGCTCCCTATCCTCAGACAACCTTTCACATTACAACCGTTCATCTCAGTTTAACACAGCATCATTATGTGCACCATTTATATAGATCATGATGATTTACACCGGAAATTCCTACAAAAGGGGAAAAGGTGGTTAAACAAACATAGGAGGTTCCATTGTGTCGCATTGTATTAATAAAAAAAACCTTAAGAAGAATCAATGTTGTTCAAGGGGACTCCACCAGTAACAACGAAAAGGACTATATACAGAGGCAGTTACATAATGCAAATACATTAACCGGCTTTTGCTGAAAGAAATTTAAATAAAATAAATATTGACCGTAAAATGGAGTTTGATGTAACTGAAATTGTAATTATTATAACTTTAACTTGACTGTAGGTTGGTTCACATCATCCACAGTTACAAGTTTGTGTCTCATGCTGAAACGATTAGTTGATTGATAATTGATTAACAACAATTTTGTTAATTGGTTAATCAGCAAAATAATTTCTCAAGCACCAAGACAAAGAGTATACAGCCATCTGGCTAGCTAGCTAAAAATGCCAAACATTGGCTGGTTCAAGCTGTTCAAATGTGATGATTGCTGCTTATGTATTTTTTTTACACTATTGTAAATAGTAGTCACCTTACGCTTTTAGAACATGCTTTTTAGTCATGCTAGCGGCATGGCTGTAGGAACGGCAATGTCAGTCTTTCGGTCGGTCCACCACTTTTTTTTCAAGACTGAAATATCTCACGAAATTTTGGATGGATTGCCATGCCATTTTGTAGGCCTACCTACATTCATGTCCCCTTTGGGATGAATAATTGTATTCACTTTAGTGACCTCTTAACTTTTCCTCTAGCACCATCATCAAGTCACCAAATACCAAATACCTGCAAAACTAATGACATTCCCATCAGCCTCAGCTCTACTTTGTGTTTAATGCTAATCAGCAAATGTCAGCATGCTAATATGCTAAACTAAAATGTTTATATGGTAAACATTAAAACATCAATATGGTAGAATTGTCATTGTGAGCATGTTAGCATGCTGAGGTTAGCATTTAGCTCAAAGCACTACTGTGCCTCATGCAGCCTCATAGAACCGCTAGCATGGCCGGTTTAGGCAGTTTCACTATTTTTTAGACATGGAATGAAAACAAAATTAATCTATAGCTTAATGGATAATAAAGATAATCATCAGGTGCAGCCTAAGGTATAATATGTGCACATGTGGCTCTCTTAACTGTCTGAAAAAATCATATAAATTAAACATGATTGCCCTAGTTTAAGGACTATATAACATTTTTAATGGGAAGTAGACTTTTTGAGATGTAAAAGGACCGCACTGCCTGAAGTCAGCTATGCCAGTGAACATTAACATCTTAATAGTGGTTTTGGAAATGGTGCTATGTGCCAACATACCACACCCTCATTGTAGCCCACACAATGCAACCGTCAGAATCCCCCAGGAACATAGAGAGAGGCTCCACAACAGTAAGCTGCTCACATGCATTTGAGGAAGGTGTGCTGCAGATCCTGATAGCTTTATCTAAAGCAGGGGGCTGGTGGGAGGGTGGGAATACAAGCTCAGTGGATCTACTCCACACAATGGAATCACACGGCATAACACAAATAAAGCCAGGGTACAAGCAAGCACAACCCTTACACAAAGACACACAGGGAGAGCGCCCTGTCCATCTCACTTTCTCTTGATTTCTTTTTCTGTTCCCATTTCTTCTCCCTCCTGTTCTTTCTTTCACTTGCACACATAGACAGCCACACATACACATTGCTACCTATAGGCAGACTAGGCAGCTGCCTCACATATTATTATTAATTTACTTAACACAATATACAACTACAAATAATATAGTTCTTATTGGTAATATTGTATGCCAGGTAGAAGCCAACCAATGGCACATTTTCAGTGCATGCTTTGTCTCTTTCTGGTATGAATACATCTGATTGGCTGATACCCCCAGGGATAACTTTTCAGAGCAGGTTTATGCCACATGCCCAACTTTGTTGATGATGATGGCAAATCATTTCTGAAAAGGAAAACAAAAAGATTACTAAATTTACTCAGTAGAAATGTTGATGAAACATCAAAGACAGAAACATCTTCAGCTAAGTTGAAACAAATCATTTTATGCTAAGAAATATCAGAGTTTGTTTTCAGCCATGCTAGTAGCTTGGCTCTGGAGATGACAATGTCGCTCTATTGGTCAGACCAGGGGTCTGCAACCTTTATTATCAAAAGAGCCATTTTGCCACCTCTTCTGCCAAAAAAAATAGTCGGGAGCCGCAAAAAATAACAGAGCTTGTAAACTTTTAAAAGTTTTCATCTTTTTTTTATTTTACCTGTTACAACCACTGAATACAACAACAGAAGTGCAGTGTGCATTTGTAGGCCTACTTTGAAATAAATTAAATTGTGAACTGTAGGCCTATTTAGGTCCTTCCTATATTTGTGTAAAAGTAAAATAAAAACTAGCCCACTTTAATATAAATAAAACATTTAGCTGCAGCTTAGCAGCTTTAAAAAGAAATATAAAATTAGGAGCGTCTTTGACAAGTCCATGTCAGTGTTCTCTCGTCCTCTTCGGGTTTTTTGCTCAGCCTGCAATCAACTGAAGCACCTGAACATACAAAAAACCTACATCAGCTCGGAGTCTGAAATAAATGTTTTATTTTCGGAAAAATAATAGCTTATTAAATGCTATTGTTCTTACCTGTTTAATGTGACTTCTGTGTCTGAAGTTCGCTGCAGATCTTCCCTATGTCGGGGCTGTAAGATGTGACTTTGATCTTCATACAGGACTGTAGGCTCTCATCTGTGAGGCGGGAGCGGTGTTTGGACTTTATGAAGTTCATGCTTGAGAAAACTTGCTCGCATAAGTATGTTGAGCCAAAGATGGACAGAACTCCAAATGCATACTTTTTCATGTTAATATACGTGTCAGGAATGGCACTCCATGTTTCAAAAACAAGTTTGTCGGGGTGTGGGAGTTTTTCCATATCACTCCATTTGTGCTCTTTAGCGAGAGTAGCCTTCTGACGGGCGACTTCTTCAAGATCTGCCGTCAGTGATTTGAACTTATTTACCCACAAATCTTTATCCGCTATGTCGGCCAGTTCAATTTCTAGATCAGGCTTACTTACTCCGGTGAATGCAACTGTGTTCAGCAGGGATGGGTCGATGTCCAGCGGTGTGACAGGGAAAGAGAGAGTAGGTTCCTCCTTTCTGAAATCACTGAATCTTTCTCCAAATGCAGCTTGCATTGCAATGATGGCACGGTGGAAATAATCACAATTTATTTGATTGTTCGCTTCTTTGAACTCTCTTAGGGAGGGGAAGTGAGCGAGCGTACCTTTTTGTGCATCTCTTGCGAATACTGTCATCTTGCGCTCAAACGCCAAAACATCCTCCAGCATCTGCAGGGCCGCGCTTCCCTTTCCTTGGAGAATTTTATTCAGCGTGTTCAAGTGACTTGTCATATCCACCATGAAGTAAAACTTTCCCAGCCAATCGAGGTCTTCCAGTTCAGGATAGCTGAGGCCTTTGCTTTCCAAGAAGGTTTTCACATGCTCCAGACAGGTAGCGAAGCGTTTCAGTACCTCTCCCCTGGACAGCCACCGGACTTTGTTGTGCAGCAGGAGATCCGAATATGCGTTGTCGACTTCTTCTAACAATGAACAAAACTGTCGGTGGCTTAACCCGTTCGCAATTATTTTGTTCACTATCTTGATAACGAGGTTCATCACTTCCACACATTCAGGGGGGAATGTTTGTGCGCACAGTGCTTCTTGGTGGAGGATGCAGTGAAACGTCATCAGCTCTCGATCCAGTGACTTTTGAAGTAAATTCACAAAGCCCTTCTGTGCTCCTCTCATACTGGGTGCCCCATCAGTAGACACTGACACCAGGTGAGTGGTGTTTATTCCTTTCGCTTCTAGACAACTCACAACAGCCTCACAAATGTCCTGCCCCCGTGTTTGGCCCTTTAGCGGTATGAGTTCAATCAGTTCTTCCTGCGGCCCATCAGAGTTGACATATCTGCATAACAGTGTTGTCTGCTCAACATCGTTTACATCACTTGACTCACCACAGGCAATTGAAAATGCTTGAGCTGAACTGATGTCATCAATTTGCTTACTGCTGATGTTTTCTGCCATTTTAATGGTCCTGTCCCTGACGGTCTTTGCGGAGAGAGGCATTTCTCTAATTTTCTGAACAATTTCCCGTTTGTTTTTAAAGTCGGAGAATAGATGCTCTGATATTTTTATGAACGATTCTTTCATATATTCTTCGTCTGTGAACGGCTTCCCCCTCTTTACGATCTCCAGAGCTGCCACAAAACTAGCAGTGCTAGTTGACTGTGGAGAGCTAATCCACTTCTTGAAAGATAGTTTGCTCTCTTCAGCTTTTCGTAGCAGTTCCGAAATTGCTCTCTTTCGCTCATCTTCGGTTGGGTATTTTTCAGCGAATGCTAAGTGCTTGTTTTGAAAATGTCTTTCAACGTTACATTTTTTGTTGTTCGATATTTTCTCGCCACATATCAAGCACACAGGTAAGCCAGCGTCGTTGGCGGTGAAGGCAAATGAATATGTCCATGCTGAATTAAACTCTCTATTTTCTTCCGAAACTTTTCTTTTTTGGGATTTTTTCATGGTTAGGCTATTGCAGGGTTTGCACACTCCAAAAGCCGCCAGCAGGTAAAGGCGAAGGCTGTTGATGTTGATGTGACGTATATTTTCGTTGACAAATTATAAATTAAAAATAGCTTTTTTAAAAATTAGATGGCATCAACTCAAACTCCAAGATAACTGCGCAACAAAATAAACTAATAATGATAATATATGAATAAAAATGAATTAAGAAATACCCTTTATTTATGTTCGTGTTTTTTTTTGTCAAGGCCAAAGGGAGCCGCTACAAGGAGGCTGAAGAGCCGCATGCGGCTCCGGAGCTGCAGGTTGCCGACCCCTGGGTCAGACGGTCGGTCCACCTGAAATATCTCAACAACTACTGGATGAATTGCGATGAAATATTGTACAGATATCCTTGGTGCCAAGATGATGAATCCTAATAAGTTTGGTGATCCCCTGACTTTTCTTCTGGCACCATCATCAGGTCAAAATTTTTATTTGTCTAATACTACCTGCAAAACTAATGGCATCCCCATCAGGCTCAGTTGTACTTTATGTTTAGTGTTAATTAGTAAATGTTCACATGCTAACACCCAAAACTAAGATGGTGAACATGGTAAACATTATACCTGCTAAACATTAGCATATTAGCTTTGTCATTGTGAGCATATTAGCATGCTGACATTGGCATTTAGCTCAAAGCCCTGATGTGTACAGCCTCACAGAGCCACTAGCATGGCTGGTAAAGCCTCTGAAAACTTAAAGATTAGCATCTTAAAAATGTCTAATGGCAACATAAAATATTTATGACTAAATAAACAACGATCAAAGTTCATATAGGATTCCATCAGTCAGAATATGAAAGTGAGGCTTAAGACACTTAGTCTTGTTTTCCGTTTGTTCAGTTTTTGCAGTACTACTCACAAACCAGGTAAAAGTACACACACACACACACACACACACTCAGTGAAGGGCACCACTTTAACACGTTACAGCTACTCTGGCTCTTTGCCATCAACATGTCGGTCACACACAACACTATTCTGAGAAGGAGAGACTTTATAAAAAAAAGAATCCACACATTGCTGTCTGAATACTTGTGGGATTGTAACAAGGAAGGAGTTACTCGTTGAATGTGATCAGGGAGACACAGTGATGGCATGAAGAAAACACAACTAACCTCACAAGTCATCACTAATGCTTTGCCACAATACTTGTACGGTGAAAACTCACTATTTTGACAGCCCCACTTACTTTATTGAGCCTTTATTCTGTATATAACAGTAAAGGAAAGTCAAGCTTCAACTACCCTGTTTACCCTGCTTACCTACTTGATATTGATTGACTGGGGTTTCAATTCAAAGAGGGCCTCCTAACAAATATCTGCCAAGAGCCTCTGCTTTGCTTCAGCGTCGTCAGATTCAACCAGTCAACGCGCTGACCTGAAACGATTCAGATTGATTTTCAGACAGTTTTTACAGTGTGTTTTTGCCTTGTTACTTAAAGGCATTATTCCCCTAAAATGCACATGTAGTACTGTGGATCTAGCCATGGACTCTTAACAACCTCATGCTACACTCTCTACAGTCAAACAAAACCAGACAGGAATATTTAAACAAATTCTCAGGCTGCATCACTGAGACTTTTCTGGGGGATACACTGAGAGCACACACTAATTATATGGATATATGGGCAATGATGCTGTGTTTAATCACATCCAAAATTCCATAAATACAAGCTGTCAATTGGGGAAAAGAGATTATGTCAGCCCCCTAGTAATAATTACAAGTACGACATATGGAAATACTTTGTGGTCACTGATTTCTCCCACTTGGCATTGTCATGATCCCAAGGACCTTAGTGTGTTTCCTGTTTTACTTTGAAATTACTGTTCTTGTTTCTTTGTGTGCTGTTTATTTCCTGTCTTTGTTCTTTTCCCGCCTTTTTTGATTGATTGCACCTGTGTCTTGTTACTTACCTGTGTCTGTTTCCCTCATTGTCTCCTCCCCTATATATACCGGTCCTCTCCCTTTGTTCTCGGTGGCGTCATTGTCTGTGTTTCTATGTCTGCACGTTTCCTTGCATTTGGATTTTGATTACTGATGTTACTGTGTGTGATGTGTTGGACGTTCTCCTCGTGTGTCGCTCCTGTGGATTCCCTGCGTGTCTGTCCCTGAGTTTGTGTGAGTTTGGTTTTCCCTAAATAAATCCTTGGACTGTTCCTGTCTACCTGTCTGCATTTTGGGTCCTTCTCCCTGCCACCTGATATGGCTTGTCATGGCAAGGCCGCCTCGAAGGCCTTTCTTGATAGAATGACGCCACCCGACTTGGACCCAGCGGACTGTCTTCCCCACAAGTGTGTGCTTCCGGAGCCAGGTACCCCTATGTACACCCTCTACAGTTACGTGGGGTACTTAGGAAACTGGACTGGGAGCCAGCCGGCCAGCCTCCAGTCAGCGTTGCATCAGCCTGCTAGCAACCGGCCTGCTAGCCTCCAGCCTCCTTCACCCTTCAAGGGCACGCGGCTGGCCATATTCCCGGGGACCCGAGGTGGCCACCGGAGAAGTGGTCGCCGAGGTTCCCAGCGCCACAGAGTCTCCGCTGCCCAGCGCCACAGAGTCTCCGCTGCCCAGCGCCACAGAGTCTCCGCTGCCCAGCGCCACAGAGTCTCCGCTGCCCAGCGCCACAGAGTCTCCGCTGCCCAGCGCCACAGAGTCTCCGCTGCCCAGCGCCACAGAGTCTCCGCTGCCCAGCGCCACAGACCGCTCTTCATCTGATCCTGATTCCTGGTCGGCGGCCCGGCCGGCTCCTGCTCCTCGTTTCCAGTCGATCCCCGGTTGGCGGTCCGGCCGACTCCTGCTCTCCAGTCGGCGGCTCGGCCGGCTTCTGCTCGTGATCCCCGCATGGTGGTCCGGCCGACTTCTACTCTCCAGCCTCCAGCGCCCGCCGAGCCGCCGCCGCAGCCTCCAGCGCCCGCCGAGCCGCCGCCGCAGTATCCTCAGCAGCCGCCGGTGCCAGTTCCCGTTCAGTTGCAGCCTCCTGCCCGTTGCCGCCGGCCTCCAGCCCAACCTCCAGAGCGACTCCATCCCCGTCGCCACCCTCCAGTGTGGCTCCTTCCTCGTCGTCTGTCTCCGGCCCGGCCTCCAGAGTGGTTCCCCGTGTCCGGTTGCCCTCCAGGCCGTCCGCCGGAAGGGTCCTGTTCGGCCTCCGCCCTGCCTCCTGGCCGCCCTCCCGAGCGGCTCCCCACGTCTGGTCATCCTCCAGGCCATCCGCCTGAGGAGTTCTGTCCAGCCCCGGGTCTGGTTGTTCTGGGCCGCCTCGAAGGCCTTTCTTGATAGGCATCTTGAATTGCAGAAGTTTGTCAATACAGGCTGCAAACACTGCAGCCATTTCACTATGGTTGACAGTTGAAGGTAAGGAAAATAAAAGCCTGAATTATATTTGCAACTGCAATAACAAACCTAATTGAACTAATTTGGATGTAAAACATCAAAGAAACGTTCTGAGACTAAACGATCCCTCTGTCTTCAAGTCTTAGTTGTTAATTCACCAGCAACTCGTCTTGGTAACATTAAAAGGGCCTTGATTTGCTAATGTTTTGCTTTAAGAGTTATTCATATGTACAACCACTGATATCTCAGATCATAGAAATGGCATATGTAAATTCTGTCTGAGCAGGTTCTTGGGCTAGATTCCTTAAGACTGTGGGAAGTGCGCCAAGAGACTGGGAAGTTGCACATCATAAGCAGCTGGAAGGTAGAATCATGACATTTACTTTCATACTCTAGTGCTGGTCTGAATCTTCTTTTTGGTTCATATAAGGAGAAGAACAAACAGACACTTCTGTTTAAATAGGCCAATGTTAACTTATTATACGTTGTCCCCACACATATACACCATACAGTTTTCCTACAAAAGATTGTTTTTTTTAATTGTAAAATAACATCATTATCACTTAGTTATATTTTAGAATAGGGTTAAATATATTTTGATAAAGGCTTCTACCAGTATTCTCATCATTTCATCAGCCCAGGAAATAAAAACTGTCCATAAATGAGATAATATTCATTACAGATATGTCATTGTCTGCACTGGCCAATCATGTTCTTAGAGTCTTTAGGCTTACAAATGTAGGGGGAAGAATACTTAAAACCCTGCAAATTATGAAGAGGCATTGTTTGATGCTTCAGTTTTTGAGAAACAGAAAACGCAAGTGAAGACGACAGGTTGTGGTTTCATTTAGGTGTTATGTGCTTTGACTATTTGTTGGCAGGGAGAAGTCCAACCAGTGAAGACTTCAAGAACTGACTCCTCCTGGCAAAGACATTAATCCAGCACATAACCCCCCACCCCTGTAAAATCACAACTGTTTTTTTAAATTTTATTTTTTTGATTAAGCAACCAAGATATATAGAGACTGTGTCCTGAGTCGGCCACCGGACAACAGACATATCAAGCCTCACACGTTTTTCAGGCTTTTCGCTGGGGCAGACACAACTATTTACAATGGTGTAAAAAAAGATAGAAGCGGCAAATCATCTCATTTTAAAAGTTTGAATGAGCTGATCTGTATACTCTGTCTTGTTGCTTGAGAAATTACTTTGCTGAGTAACCGATTAACAAAATTGTTGTTAATTAATTGATTAATCGACTAGAAAATTATTGCCATGGGAAAGACTAACAAAGAATCATGCAGAAAATGCGGCTGTCTTTTCGGATCTCTGAAACATGACAGTACACATAAATAAAGACTAAAATATTTTCACATGCACCATGATCTAAAAGATAATAAAAAGAATATTTGTGTCTGTGTGTGTGTGTGAGAGAGAGAGAGACATGGGTTGAAGGCCAGTAGAGGCTCTTATGATAGGAAATTTTGGTTACATAGATATATAATACATTGTTAGGTTATATATAAGGTTAGCCAAAATTGAATGCTTTTAGCACTGAACTTTGTGCTCTTGTGTAGTTTATGTTTCTGGCTGAAAAGATAGAGAACAGAGACAGAAAGAAAGTCAGAGAGAAATTAGATCAAAGGAGAGGCAAAAGGAGACAGAAGGAGTCAGAAGGAGAGACTAGAAAGGAGACAGGGAGAAAAGAGACAGGAGAAAGGAGACTGAAGATGAGGGAGTAAGAAAGGAAGGTAAGATGTGTATGTGTGAGAGAGATAATGTGTTATTTCCCTTGCAGGAGCATCAAGATGTTAAAAGAAAAAGTGGATATAGAAATTGTAATGTTGCTTTGGTTTAAGCTAAATATGTGTCTATGCATGGTAATGTGGCCAAGTCCAGCCAAACAGAGGCCAAACAAAAGCAAGACAAATTTAATTATAAATAAATACAAATAAAAACAATAAAGCAATAAAAAGACAATAAAAAGATGACATCACATAAAAGCATGCCTATAAAAATGGGTTTTAAGAAGTCACTGATTCTGTGAGCCTTATCTCCTCAGGCAGGTCGTCTGAAAGCCGAGGGGCCCTGATAGCAAACGAACCTTTAAATTTAAGCCTCGACTTTGGAACGGCCACCCGAGGATCCAAGGCTGCGAACTGCCTCACATGGGGTCAACATTTCTGCTATAACTTGGGACCAGACCCAGACGTGCTGTAAAAGTGATCAGAAAAATCTTAAAATCAATTCTAAATCAAACAGGGAGCCAACAGAGAGAAGCCAGGATAGGGGTGATGTCGTCTGTTAAAACCAGTAAGAAGCCCAGCTGCTGCATTCTGAACTAGGTGGACGCAAGAGAGTGACTTCTATTTTGAATGGTACATTTATATCAATTGCTTCTACTATGTTTTGGGCAGTAATCCACAAGACTTGTGAACCTTTTGGAAACTTTGCCTCCATCTTTGGTGTTCATTCTTGTGATGTTCTTGCACTGCATTTCCCTGAGATGACAATATTTCTCTTTGGGTATTTTTTTTCTTTATTCTGGCATGATGGCTATCACTTCCCATGCTAACTACCATGTGTCACAGTGTGTTGTGATATGAATTTAAATGCATACCTCCCTGCTCTAATAAAGAGTCAGTCAGTCGTCATTGTGTACATTTGTTACCTGCAACACCATAATCTGACCCCACACGTTTCCAAAGTATCTTAAAATAACGCATGTGATGAATGTGCAATTTCCCTAATTTACGGCTGACTGCCGTACTCAGGGCTGTGGGCTGGATGAAAATCTTAAATGGGGCTTGAACAGCACTCCTCACAACAAGAAATCAATATGCCATGCAGCCTAGAGAGGCGACCTGCTATCTACTGTGGCCGAGGCAACGCTCGCGGGGTAATTTCCTCTAAACGCTACAAACACAGCTCAGCCACTTCACCGACACAAATAGAATCCTAGTAACACGCTCTGACACACATACACTCAAGAAGATGCATGCTGAATGTGAACACTGGTGTGTACTTGTGTTGCCTGTGTATGGTTGAGATACAATAACTGAATGTACTGTATATATATGTGTGTGTGTGTGTGTTTTCAGTGAGTAGTGTTTAGATAGTATATGCTTAAGTGAATTTTTTTGTGTGTATTTAAAGGTATTATAGAACATGTACAATATGCTTGTGCAGGTTTGCGAATATATATTTGTGTCTCTCTGGTGTGTATGTGCCAAACTCTACTCATAGCAAATACTCGATATTAAATCAATAGACTTATTATTATTAGACTTATATTTATCACACAGTATGAGTATTGGAACTCAAAAACATTAGATGAGTAAAACAGAAATGAAGTGTAGTGGACGTGTGTTTGAATGGATACATTTGATCAGCTATTTTCATTTTACTTGATAAAGACGCACATGATCTGATGCAAACAAGACGAGTTTCATTAACATTTTTATAATTCATTGTCGATTTCAAACATTCTACATTGTGCTGAGTCGACTGTCTCAATCAGAGGCCATGCACATAACTCCTCAGTGTTTTGCTCATCTTGTATCTTAAACTGCAGAATTCAAGGGTTCAAGGTTTTTTTTTTTTGTCATTATACAACAGGATTGCACACTGATATGCAGTTGTAGCTTCATGCTACACACAGAGAAAATGTATAAATGGGTATTCAAATATTTAAATTAGAATAGAATATAAACAATAAAATAGGCAATAAAATCGAACAAACTATATAAAAGCAGTGTTTTAAACGATGGTGCAAGTAGAAAGACTTGGATATAGTGGCATTTAGGTAGAGCAAAAGGTAGTGGTATGGTAATGTGCAAAAACCAGCATAACAGAAAGTTCCATGTCATTTATTTATGTGGTGGAGTGCAAAGAATGAGGTGGAGTTGAGGAGTCTCACAGCCTAAGGAAAGAAGCTGCTCTGTAGTCTGGTGGTACAGCACCGGATACTTCTGTATCGCTTGCCAGACAGCAGCAGGGTGAACACTATGGCTGTGGCTGGGGTGGGTATAGTCTGTGTCATCCGCAAACTTCACAACTGAGCTCTCGGTTGTAGTTAAAAATCATTGGCCCGTGTGTTTTTGATCATTACATGAAACTTGCCTACGCAATAATAAAGCACATCATTAGCATTTTTTGTTTGTGAAGCATACGTTTTAATTTACTTTTTTCTCACTTTTCTAATATCCTGTGGCCACTGAAACTAACTGACTAGACAACAACAGGGAATTCTACCAAAATTAGCCATTTTACAAATTGCAATGGTAAATGTGTTAGCATACAGTTGCCTATTTACACATCCAGCAGACACAGAGCAACAGTGGCATTCATTTGAAGTCATATTTCAGGCGACCAGACAAATCCAAGTAATTTTCACTTTCCTTTTAGCTCTGTTTCGGTCTCCACCATTTCCTGAGGGAAATGTCTGGCTTTTTAGGAGCTAAATGCTTCACTATGTATGTAGCTCTGCCTTTATTAAATAAAGTGTTGTATTAAAACAAAACAAGGTAAAATTTGAGAGCATGTTTATCAATTCAATTTTACCTTAATCAGCTGTGTTTACACCCACACATGCACTTTTTGAAAATAAAGACAAACACAACTGGTTTTCAGCATGTTCAGTTGGTCACAGTTGTCACACACATAGGCACACATTTCATATTTTTTTATCTGTTGCATAAATTCAACCTGACTCCTGAAGATGATCTAAATCTCGCTTTTCAGCAATGTTGTACATGTGATGACCACATTTTTCTTCTCAAGCCTATGAAACCTGTTTTAAAACAAAAACTGCAAAAACTGTATTACATAAAACAAATGAATTATGGCATTTTAGAGGAAAGGTTTACAGATAACAAACTCTAAACATATGATTAAAGACTAAACAAACAAACACAATATTGTAAAATGGTGTCTTACAACATTTAGATGCCGAGATCTGTAAAAGATTACTCAACCAATGTTTTAGGTGATTCCGAGTTCTGTGGCTCATATGATATAATCAGGAATAGAGCTCTCTTGGATGAGGGAGGGTTGCAGGTAAGTGAGTTCAGACCTTATTCATTACCAAATATAATCTCTTCTCCTCTGTGGAGATGCTATCTGTCCCAGGTCCTACCGGAACAATACAGAGGATGTGCTAGCACTGTTGTTCTTGGATTGGTATGCTATGGTACTCATCAGATAAGCTGGGATGTTCCCTGCAGGTTCACATATAGGCTACTATATGAAGTCTGTGTACATGTGTGTGATGAACCTTGCCACTACATAAATATAGTTCTGTAGTACTTTGGCAAAGTAGTTCACTCAAAATTGAATGTTTAAGGATGTGGGGAAGCCTGACCAGAGTGACTTGGAAGGTGGTAGGAGGCAGATTCAAGAAAGATTGTCCAAAAAATAGATTTATGTATGCCACCATCATACATGTAACATAAAAAGTGAGAAAAAAATTAAACAGTTAACTTGACTTAACATTGAAAAACTAAACTCTTAAAGGAACTTAATTTCACCAAGAGCAACTGCCCTTCAATATACAGCAGACTCTGTGCAGGCCATGTTTCTCACAGGGGCATCTCAGACTCTCACCCCTAAAACAGGTAAGTGATGTACAGTAACTTTTATCAGTAAACATAAACAGTACAATCAAGACTTCAGATTACCTTACCATATTACGTGCAAACTCTATAACCATTCAAATCAAACAAATCATAAAGTAAATTTAACTCAATACCGTGACGAGAGCATAAAAGACGGAAGTGTTTGGGTTGCTAGAAAGAATGGTGAGTATGGTGGGTAAGAACAAAGAGAGCTAATGATTAAAAAATAACAGAACTCATGTAGTACTTGCCTGACAAACACAAACAACCCGGAATAGTAAGTGTTTGCAGTGCTACAGAAATAAAGATGGAATACCAGCTAAACAAACAATTAAGCATGGTTAGAGCATTGTAAAGGTGTAAATTGGGACAAATGGAATGTTCTCACCCACTCTGTCACAAAGTAGTATTCAAGAAAAACTCTTAATGTTGCCTTTAAATTATAGTACAGTTGTTATGTTTTCTATCATCTGGCACCGTACAACTCATTCTGAAAGATATGGATGCATGGATAGATCTCATTTGAGAAAAATCATGTTTGGTTACAGTATGAAATCATTTCATTTTTCACATTTTAAGCAATAAAGAGGAAAGGTCAAATTGACATGAAGTTGACTGCAGTGCACAATCCAGCTGTATGCAGCATTTTGTGAGGAATATGTAGCTGAGCATAACAGTAACTATTAATTCCACTGTCTCTAAGACCTCAGCTATTTTTAGATGGCATTATTATTGCACTTACTGTGTAATTGCCATCAACTGTCAGTGATGTCATCCCTAAGTTTCTGAGGAAACCTTTTGAAACTTGGATTTATAGGTTTGAGGCTTGCCATGTTTTATACCACCAGTCACTGAAGCCATAAAAACTACATTTCGTCAAGCAGTAGAAAACCTGTGTGAAGTTCTGGTGGGACAAGCAAGTGGCCCCCCACCATATGAGATGACTATCGTGTCATATTTCCAAACTGAAAGAAAAATCTTCGAAAGGTTGAAACTCTATGATGGCGATTTAGGGCCACTGTAGGTAAGACAAATAAAATAAAATTACAGAGCCGGGGGAGGGCGGTAATATTCTGAGAAAAAACTCTGAATTTCCTAGATAAAAATCGTAAATATACGAGAAAAAAACTCAGATATTCTCTGAGATTAAAGTGGTAAATTTAGGAGAAAAAACTCACAAATTTACGAGAAATTATTTTCGAGAGATTATAAAGTCACAAATTTACGAGATAAAAACTCGGAAAAAATGTGTTTTTTTCATCAAGGAACCACATCGCTTCACTTTGGTGTGTTTACCGGGGAAACTACGGCTCACAATCTGCTGGCATTGCTGCTGACTGTTTTACAAACCAACCGCAAGAAAAACACAGACACAACCAGAGCTACACATAATACAGCCTATAAAATGCTTGACTCAAACTGTTAACTCACAGCAGGGAAGTCGTCAACATTGGGCTTCCAGGCTTTAGCCAGGAATGTTTTTTAGCCCAAAATCTTTCTGATGGAGGAAAAAATCTATAATCATCACGAAATGTAAATAATTTGATTCCCGACCACCTCCAAGCCTTACTGATGTCTGTGTGTGGATGAAGAGAGACTGAGGGAGTGGGCAGTGCTGGGTAATGTCCTCTTGCGTACAAGCTCAGTCAGTCCATCTGCAGCCCTCTTTTGGCATGGACGCACGGCATGCAATGCTGCTTCTGTTCGGCTGTCGGGCTCACACACCAGCAGTAACAACACTGCACCAAGTTTGTTTAACGTAGTGCTTAATTTGTAAATCAGGAGGTCCCATAACAGAGAGGGTGCTGTTCAGGCGGGTCAGGGGGATAGAAAAAGTTATGGAACGCATCAGAAATCCACAGTGCCTGGAGCACATTGGACAACACCTAGGTGCTAGCTGTTAAAACTAAACAAAAGTGTCATCAGAAACAAAGCATTATTTATTTACATTTATTAGACAGAGCATTCACAATAATCACTCAAAATCAGCAGGGGGTGGGCGTAGAAACAGCTGTTTATGGTTTGCAGCTCTCTCTCATTAACTGTCACTTCCTGTCGTTTCCCTTCTGTGTGTGGATTGCTACAATGGGGGGGGAAATGGAATTTGGGCCAAAAGTTATTACTATTTACAACCACGAAAAGCAAACAGGCTAAAGCCCAGTTCAGACCAAAGATTAGCTACGAGACAAGTTGAAACTGCCATGTCTGCCATGTTCTAAAACCTGCCAGTTTACACAAATGTGACTAGACAAAACAGTGTATCGTTTCCATAGCAACGACTCTTTGTACTTCTGTTCTAATTGCCGGCTTTTCAGGCTTTTTTTGTAGCTGGATATAATTTGTAGCGTCTTAAAACATGAATGAGGATGGTGATAGTGAGTTACTTGCTACAGTTGCATTTCTAGTATTGATGAAACAGCTAAACAAAAAAACGAGCGGGTCGAGATGACCAGCTGACTTCACTACGAGCTGATTGGCTGTTGAAACAGGTGACATGCCCTACATTCTAAAACCAGCCACTGGCGATTTGACAAGCTGAGTAGCAGCAGCCGCTGCCATCAGCCGGCTTGAGTCAAGCTGAGACGGGCCAGATCACACCGCTGCAACTTTTCCCTGCAACGTTCTAAAGTGGTTTGGTCTTGTCGCAAATCTTTGGTCTGAACTGGGCTTTAGAAACCAAACTAAGGCTACGTTCAAACTGCAGGCAAAAGTGGCCCAAATCCATATTGCTATTGATCACATGGAATCTGATCTTTTCAATTCTGATTTGGGACACTTTCATATGTGGTCCTAAGTCAGATACAGGTCTGATTTTTTGCAATGCAACCTCAGTCTGAACATTCATATCGGAATTCATGCAACTTTTACGTCACTCTAGATCAACATTCGTCACAATTCTGCGTTGGCTGGAGCCCACCCTGCCCGATCAGTACTGCATATGTGCAACTCTCAACAGAGATGAGAAGGAAGCGAGATGGCTCACTCGTTAGCTACTTCCATCATCAGCTCCGGAAAAAACGAAATGTTTAATTCAGATTGTTATTGATTAAGACTTTTTTTAAAACAAGTTTAATGTCTTCTGAATGCAGTCTGATGAGGTATATGATATGAGTATATATGGTGACTTATATGTACATCACATCTATAAGCATATATGTGTGAGACATACATGGACATATACGCTATATATGTGGTTTACATATTTTGTAATATTAGATTTACGTATCTGATTGATCCCTGTGGAGAAATATATACCTTTCGTTTCAACCTTTCAAAGGGTTTTTTTTTTTTTCAGTTTTGAAATATGATATTCATCCCATACCACCATGGCCTTAGGCCACGGCTAGACTGTGAATAGTTCTCCAACAAAGCAGTGCAAGGGTCTGTATTTGTGTGGTGTGTTACAGTTGTCAATGAGAATATTAAACATGAACCAAGAAGTCCTTTTTGAAGTCAGACACTGTGCAGTGGTTGAAAGTCATAATGGCAGCAGTATGTGCTCATGTATGAACATGTGTGTAAATGCTTACGTGAGTGTGTGTGTGTGTGTGTGTGTGTATATATAGCTGTCCTTAAGGACCTTGACCTCCCCAACCAGAGCCTTCGGCACTCATAGTGAAGCTGCATTATGAGGTCAAATGTGTGACCCCATTCAAAAGGATGAGCTGTGTTTTCACAGCTTCATGCTTAGCGTCTTTCCGCGATCTCAGCAGATTAGTGCAAATTAGATTTGCTCTAAATTAAAAAATGTATTTACCAATTTGTCATTAAAGGAAATTCATGCGTTAAGATTGAAACAGAAGATGCATGTCCTAAATGCTGTCATAGCAGTTCATTTGAAGGTGGGGAGAGAGGATTTGAGTGGCTATTGATTGGCTTGGTCATCACTCTATTAGTAGGTAGCCATAAGGTGAAAAAACATACATAAAAACATGGTTGGATCTTGTTTGGTGTGATCAGCAAATTACCTGAGGTTTAGTCATTAGAAGGTAGTGTTGCAGCTTGACTAGCTTGACTGTCTAGTCTGATGTTACACCCTACCCTACCCTCTGATTTATTTAGATGATTTTTTAAGTTTTGACATGCTGTTATGGTTAAATGAAATGGTTCAAGTATATCAGTGTCTTCATGGGTGAGTGTAAGATAGAGAGATGAGATCCACAAGCAGATTGGTGCAGTGCTGGCAGTAATGCGTGCATTTAACTGGAGTGTTGTGGTGGTGAGAGAGCTCTTGATTTACTAATCAACATACCTTCCAGCCTTCACCTATGACCATGAACTTCGCGTAGTGACCGATAGAATAAAATGATAGTTTCAAGAAACCAAAATGAGTTGCCTTTACGGGAAATCCGGCCTCACCCTTAGAGGGAAACTCAGGTATTTTTGGGGTCAAAATGACTAATACTTACCAAAGGTTTTGGAACTGGTCCAGTAGATCGCCTCCGCCGGCATCTGCGAACGGTCTGCAATGGCTGCAACGTAATCCTTGCGGGCAAATACATCCATGATTGTTTTTCGAAGTATCTGACAAATTATGGAAAGGATCTCTAAAGAAATAGACCTTTTTGTGAAACTCTTCTCTCCATCTCTGACTCACGTATCCACCGCCGTCTTCCTGCAACAACTCAACCTCTCAAGAGAGCGAGACTTTTCCTTGAGTGAGACTTTGAGTGTGTTTGAGTGTTTCTGGTTAAACAAAAAGGATCTTACTCTGTAACAAAACGGTCTGTCACATGGAGGGAATATCCCATCTGGCTTAGGATTGTCCCCCAGAAGTTGCTTGGTGAAGTAGCTAGGGAAAGAAGCATCTGGGCTTTTTTGCATGCTATCACAGTAACCTGGATTCGCATGAGTGGCACAAAATGGATTGACAGTTAAGATAAGTAATTTTGATGGATGTTTCTTAGGGAACCTTGTCTGGAGGTCATTTTTTTTTAAATATAATGAATGAAAGAAAAAAAAAGGAAAACTGCATCTGTGACTATTTTGAGCTGATATGAAAAAAGTATCTACTTCACAAAATTACTGAAATAACAGCTATGGACGACAATATAAGGTTTCATTTTGGTCCTTAAACAGTTTAGAGTATTGTCAACGTTTTGATGTCTTAACATTTTTACATAATACCTCTTAACACATTCATGAACAAAAAAAACTCAAAATTGATACTGTCAGTTTTTATTTGCAGCCACTTTCCAAACTCACCTCTCATGTGCTCTTCATGATCGGCTGAAGTCAGGAGAACGAGGGTTAAGGCACTCCCTACTCTGTTTGCCTGATATCCTGGAGATCACACCCCTCTTACTGCTCCTCTTCAAGCTCATTATAGCGGTTAAATTATTTCCTCCCACAAGAACGTTAATTAACACACACGTCCAGACCATGTCTGGCACAAATTGATTACAACATCAGAGCCAGTGAGTGTGTGTGGCTAGCCTCTGCAGCAACAAAAGGCGATTGGCCCTCAGTGGGGCCTGCAGGCCTCTAATGGCAGCAGAAACATATTACATATGCCACACAATGTATAGCATACTACCCACAGTGTGTGTATGTGTGTGCGTACATGTAAGAAAGAGTGCATGTCTTCTATGCTAATGAGAGAAGGGAGGTAACGCATGCGTGTAGCCTCAACAAAGGCATAGTGGTAATCAAAAGGTATCAGACACAAACACAAAAAGACAAGTGCCTGCGTGGCAGCACAAACACCCACATACACAGACACACACTTCAAACTGAGGCTGTGAATTTTGTCATTACGACAGAGCAGGATGGGTAATTTCAGGCTTGGCCTCAATCACCAGTGTTAAGCATAATTTCAGTCCTGAAGGGGTTAATTAGGGGCTGTGAGGAGAGGCCTGAATTAATTGGCTTGTGCCTGAAAAGACAGAGAAAATAATAGAGGGGGAGAGAATGGTTGTGACATTTTTGTACATCAGAATCAGTTGACAGTGTTGACTTGCCTTGGCTATAACTTTTATGTGTAATAATTATCACAATTGTTTGATTGAAAGTAAACGACTTACAGATGTTAAAGGATGAGGCTGGCAGTATTCTGTATTATTTCTTATTATCAACAAATCCCATGGAGGGACCAAAAGCAACAGTGAATTGATCCTGCTAACAAGTATAGTCTGTGTATCTAAATCCTGATATATCCTATTCCTCTGTGCCTTAGTGCTCCATTGTCCAAAAACTATTAAAAACACATCAGTGATTACCATGACCATACACACTGTAATTTATTTTGAGTCAATCTCACACATTCTCACATTGTCCTGCTGCCTTTAACACTCACTAGCCGAGTTCTAGAGGTATCAGACACCAGACATCTGAATTGTCCCCCACTTCTCCATTTTTTTCAAATAGGTCTGCTGTTGTGCTCGGTGACGGCTGTTTCCATGGTTGTAAAAACAACCACGCTAATCAAAGGTTTGTAGGCAGGAAGAATGGGGACATCATCATCTTGTTAGAAGGAGCATAATTAAACACACATCACGTGTAGGTACTCTTTCACTCAATGACATTGTCAGAGCCAGGAAAAATGGCGACAAGTGTGGAAGCGATTGACACATCTGTACATGTTGTTGTAAGTCGACTACAGAAATAGCAACTCTTATATTGGCATACATCTTCGATCAACATTTAAGATGTAAAGTTAACTGTCTGTAGCAACCGCTACCGCAGCTACCATACTGACTAAAAATGATCCTGGCACTCACTTGGTAAGGACAACCTAACAACCTGGCCCAATCAGAACTTTATTATCGGACTAAACAAGCACACCATGTGTATTAATCTGCAGGTGAAAATAGTCCCCAACAAATGCACTTGCTCACACCTTTTGCGAACTGTCTGCTGAAAACTACTGGCCAAAAATGAACTAATGATTCGTTTCTACTCATGCTTTTGCAAGTTTGATACAAACTGGGTTTGCACTGGTATGTACTGCCTCCAGGAAATAGCCATTATGGCCGCGCACTAAAGTCCGACATGACAAAAGTTCTCGCCTTCTCCGCCTACACAGCTTTTATATGTTACCAAACTAACTGCCAGCCATATAAATTGAAGCATTACAACCTCAAACTCTGTCACAAACACAGTTGAGTCTTGTGGGACCAAGTTTAGCTTGCTTAAGCAGTGCAGGTGGTGACTTAAACATGTTTACCCTCAGGGCTTACTGTAGCTGTAGGCGCTCGCTGCTGAGGCTGTTCAGTAATAGAAAACCTGTATACTCTAGTCGACCTGACTCGGCTCGGCTGCTGCTGATACCAGCTCTTGTACATACTTGCTGACCTTGACACTTCCCGTACATACTGAACTGTAGCCCATATGCCGAAGAATACCACTTGGGAGCTTCGGGGCTTGCCAGATTTGTTCATGTAGCGACCAGAGTCAGACAGCAGATTCAGGGCTTGTTAGCCTGCTAGTCTGTGGATATTATTCCTGGCTGCCAGAGAACTTTGGCGAGACTCGTTGCTGCAGTTTGGTTGATAGTGCCTGTTAGTGTTTTCCATTTTGATTTAACTACTCATTATAGAACATACATATGAGTTGGTAGATTTTTTATTTATATTTCTGTAAAAAATCATACACACGTAGCATCAACACAATTAGCACAGTAAGTTAAGTCAAAACACTTTGTGATTTCATAAGTTATCATCTTTATGTAGTCTACAGCTTAATATTCTGGGAGGATAATAAATCATATTACTTCCACTCAATAGCTGCATATCACGTTAGTGTGCTCTGCAGCCTTGTGGCCTTAAAGGGGGCGCAACACCCATTACTCACTAAAACAAAAACGATGGTGCCCAGCTGGTTTATTTATTTATTTATTGAATTAAACTATATGTTCGTGCCATTTTTTATTTAAATATCTACGCCTTCAGCAAGAACCTATGGGCTACAAACATGGTAGGGAGCTCGGCAAGTATACCAGATGTGTACTTAACGTTTTTAGGAAACATAGCTCAATGCAAAGACAGAAAGACAATGCGGGATGAAATGAGAGGCTCACCAGGAGTAAGGTGGACTGGACAGGTGAGCATATCTGAGACAAACAAGGAAGCTCTTTGCATCATGGGTATTTTTTAATCTCTTCTTTTATTTAAGCGGAGGTGCGTTGATGGGCGCCACGCCTGAGTGCCCATGGAACAGAGCTGGCAAAAAGCTGATGGGAAAAAAAGAGTCCTCCATCCTCTCACTCTGTCTCTCAGTCTCTCTCTCCCTTCCGCTCTGCAGTACTGAAAGGCTCATCAGGACTTGTCATCGCTCTAATGAATATCATTTAAATTGCTTTGTGTATGGGAGTGAGTTTGGATGTCGATTTAATTTGGGCATGTGTTTGAGCTCTTGTGCTCGGCGGGGCGGACGGACGGAGAGCGGCAGCCCTAATGAAACGCCGGCCTCGGTGACAGGCTGACGAGGCCCGACCCGATCAGACGGCTTTGAAAGGAAATTCTGACAGGGCGGCGGAGGTAGGGAATGCAACACACACACACACACACACACACACACACACACAAGCATGCAGACAGAATGGAAGATACAAAGATGCAGTAATACACAGACACAGAATCACACACATTTGCACACACACGTAGATTATGACACAAGATACACACTTGTGCAGGAATATTAATGTGTACCTATTTGCATACAAACTCAACTAAACACGTGTACGGAGACAAATATCAGCACACATCAAATCTGCATTTCAGGAAATAAAGTGACTTCAAGCCAGGCTTGTGTTATCACAGCATCCCAGTGTGTGCTAGCGACACTAGCTGAGCAACCGTCCTAATTTGCAGATCCTATCCCCTTTTAGTGGAGCCTTGCTAATGATGGCACCTCAGTGTCCCTGAGCTGGGGGAATATGTAAAATAACACCCGCTTCACTCTGCTCAAGATGAGCCATACCAGGCTATAAGCATGGCCTTATCAAAATGAAATTACAATATATGCTGATAGCGTATTTCAGCAACTCCAACCCTCCCACACCCCCCACTCCAAATCCTCGCATGTGCACTCCCACTGCCGCACACCCGGTGAAATATTACAACCTTTCCCAAAGCAAAAGATATAAATCCGCATTGAGGAATTGCAAAAACAGCACAAAGCATTCCCAGGCCAGCCTCTATCTAGTGAGGCGCTTATGATTTAGCATTGCAGGTGTATTAAGAGCTCACTCCACTTCTCTCTCTCTCTCTCTCTCTCTGCCTGTGGCACACCGGCGAGCGTGGTCGCACCGCCACCCGCTCAGCCGCAGCGCCCTGTTTCATTACTATCACCCAGAGGTTTTTTAATTGAGTCAGATCTAATTATGAGCTAGCAATTAGCTATTAATGTAATCAATTACTCCTCCACGCTTGTCACATCAGAATGTGATGCAGATGTGGAATATGTGTACGGTGCATTCAGCGCATTACCAGGGTTATCACAGTCAGGGTGGGGAAAGGGAAAAAGGCCCAGGTTAAAAAAAAAAGAAAAAAAAAAAAGAAAAAAGGATAAATTAATTAAAAGAAATGAGACGACAGCACTACTATTTGGCTTGTGATAGGAGTGTAACCTGTCTGAAAAAGAAACCTGCATATGATCCCATCCCAACTGCTTCTCTCCATTGGTTAAGAGACAAGTTAGGCTGCTTTTACATTGATACAAAAACTAGAGCTGAAGCAGTACATATCGGTATAGGAGTACATTTACATGCACATGGGAAACCCGGTTACTGGGGGAAATCAGGCTACTCAAGTAATTGGACAATGTGTTTACATGAACTGTAGTAACCTTGATACTATGAAATCCACATATCCACATACATGCATTAGGTCAGTAATGAGATTTCTCCCATACCACCGACCTTAATTCTTTTTTTAATTCTTTTAAGTTTTTCCTTGTAACACAAATGTATCTGAATTTTGCAAAAGTCAACTGTTCAAAACGGATTTATTTAGGCTTCTAGAGCCTACTGATTGTCAGTTTCAGTATTAGTCAGACCATTAATTAAATTATTTTGAATACAAGAATGTGTTAATTCTGTTTATGTAAGCAGCATTACTTTCCCTGTCTAAATTCGTTGTCATTCACATGCACAGATGTAAAACCACATATTAAGGCATCCTTATCAGAAATGTTTGTTTATGTTAACACCATCTGATATATTGATATTACATTTTCTGGTGCCACTTTCTAATGAAGCACCCCTTAAAACAGCGCAATAAGTTATAACTAAATGGCTTTATTAATGGTTGGTAAATAATCGCTCTGGCTGTCAGTTACAATTTATAACTCCTTCATAAAGAATGCCTTATTAGAAAGCACCAATTTTTTTTTCAACTCACGGATATTGATATCAGTTCAAAAAACCAAGTATTAGTAGGGCTGTATAAGAACTCTACAAGTTCAAGTTATACAAAATGTTGCAGCCAGACTGTTGACTTAAACAAGAGATAACACATACCACCATTTAGCCTCTTTACATTGGCCTCCATTGATTTTAGATTTTATTCATTACTTTGAAAGCACTCCATGGTCTGAGCTTTTGTGCCCATATGTACCTGCACCCAACCTCAGATCTTGCAACAATACTCGTCTAGCAGTCCACTGATCTAGACTTAAAACTAAAGGAGATGCATTTGCTGTCAGGGCCCCCAAATTGTGGAACAGTCTTCTTTCTTCTTGCTACCTCAGTGACTCCCTTTAAATATCCACTAAAAACTGTTTTATAAACTTGCATTTCTTCATTATGTGCCATGTCACTTTTTACTTCTACCTAGAATTGTACCAATCATTTTTGCTATATTAATGTTTGTGTTTGTTTTTTGTGAAGTAACATTTTCAAACGTGCTACGAAAGGTTGTTGTTACTATTGCGGTTGTCTTATCCTGAAAGAAGCGTTATGAGGTTCCATTTCTGTCATGGATTGCTCTTTGTAATCTTTATACAATCTGTAATATTTTCCATTTTTCAATTGAAATGGCTTGTCTGTAGCCGCACATTTTAAGCTGGTTTACATATCATGTGCTTTTGTGTGTCACATCGGCTGCTACAGACTCAACCTTCCTGAACGACACAAATCTTACACTGGAGGCACAACGTGTCGAATGAAAAAGCTTGGGCTTGCAATTTGGGCTGTTGCAAAAACGCTATAAGCACTGGAAAATACTGAAAAATCCCAGAGAGTGAGAGACAAAGAAAGAAAGCGAGAGAGAGGTCCCTGACAGTCCAGGCAACCAGGCAAGTTAAACAGACACACATAATAGGATATTAAACTTTAACTACCCCATATTCATTCCAATCATCCAGGAGAGAAACGGCCAAAACTTCAGGCTCCAAATTTCATTTGTGTCTCATTGGAAAGGTTGAATTTATGAGGCCTTTTTGTTAACAGAGAGGTATGTGCCGGATTAAAAAGTTCTCCAGGCCTTTTTTGCTCCAGTCTCTCTCTCTCTCTTAGTGACATATGTCTTCATTTGTGAACGCTCAGTTCGTGCCAGGGTGGAACTTTCATTGGCAGGAGCCTGTTTCCCCCAGGAGAACTGTTAAGCAGTGCACATGAAATAAAAAGGAATGCCAAGTTACTTCCTAATGTCGTGAGTGATTTCATTACCTCAGACACTGGACTAATTTAGGGCAAACGAAGGAATGGGATTTCAACATGCAAAACAGCAGACGCTTACCCACCAGCAAACCGCATAACTCTGAATTCATACAAAACTGCATTCATAAATGAAAACAAATGTGAAACTGCAGAGAGGTACAATAGAAAATACACTTAACCGCCTCACGTCCTGAAGGCAACTTCTCTTTGGGGTAAAGCCTGCTAAAAGGGTGATGAGTTAAAAACCATGTGATTAAGAGGGACTATAGAGCAGGAGAGGAAGAAGAGGCAGAGAAATGAGATCTCATTGCAGGAAGGATGTGAAGCTTAGATGATCCTGTGATGAGCTGAGCGCTTGACAGGACGGCGAGGTCGTTGCCAGCCAAGATCTGCCTCCTCTTAACTAACCTGCATCTTGACAAGGCAATCAAGTCCCTCCCCAAGTGTAATTAAATGATAAGTTCATATTTGAGGGACAATTGTGAGGCGGCCGGTCGGAGAGCGCTGTCACGGCGAGCTGCTGGCGTGACGAATACCCTTATTAGCAGCCACACTGCACCCTGTCAAGAAGAGGGCTGACCAGGAGTGTGTGTGTGTGTGTGTGTGGGAGAGGTAGTGAAGGTCCGCTGTTGTGCATTCACAGACACGTCTTCTATCACACAAGAGCACGTGTGCACTCGAATACACGTTGTTGCACTATGGCAGAAAAGACACGCACATGCATAAACACACACTCTCACCACAGCCGCCGGTGATCGTTTAAGATATGCCCACAAAGGGCAGATGGAGGTAAAGGGGACATGCTCTCCAGCATGTCAGCGCAACATGCATCTCCCTGTAAATCAATGAAAGATGATGTGAGCTCTGCGTCCCAGCTGTTTGATATGCAAACGGCTTTTCTATGCAAATTTGTCTTGACAGCTTTAGACACACAGAGCAGAAGAGTGGCTTCAAGGCCCAGGTGTACTGAGGGAAGGAGGATAAAAAAAATGAATAAAAATCCCCACCAAATGACAAACAGCCGATTTGGACAAGCGGTTTGTTTAAGCAGCCCTCTACCTATGATGTTTGCTCCCCCACTTATCCCTTTCCCCCCTTCTTCCATTCACCCTAATGCTGGGATCATCTCTTAAAACGGCAAAAAGGTGCTTGGCAGACACAATGTACCTACAGCTATTATGAAAGGGTGAGCAAACATCACAGTATTCACAAAATGTCTTCATCAAAAGAAGCGCACCAGATAGCGTTTTGTGTTCTATTTTCTCTGTTGATGTCTGTGCGTGAGATATATCCCCTCCCTTTCCTTTCATGGGGTGGATCTTGAAGTGTGTGCTCACTTTAATCCTGTGTGTGTGGCTCGGTGTACTGCAGGCCTGCTCTCGGCATGACTCCCATTGTGGCATTCGCTCATTGTGTCTGTGGAATAAAGCTGCCTCTGTTGTCTAGCCAGCTTCCTGCTTCAAACACCACATGGCTGCTCGGCGGAGATCTCCCTCCTCCCATCCTCCCTTTTTCTCCGTCTTTCTCTCTCTCTGTGTCATTCACCCTCATCTCAATTGTTTACCTCTGTCCTTTCGGACTGTGTCACTCCCTCTTACTTGATTCTACAACTGCCTCTCCTTCCCGTCTTAAGAAAATAAACCTGTTCTTTTGAGCCCGAGCTGTACAGTGAGAGGGATGAGGGGGGAGGATGGGAGGGCTTTTTAACAAGAGAGGAGTGGGTAAAGAGGTGAAGGGATGAAATGACACCAGCAGCCAAAGAAAACCAAAGACCAAAGAGGGGGAAATTAACTGACAAATATGGCACACAAGCATGACTCACTTTTCTTGATTGCTTTTCAATGCCTGAGTCATTTTTGAGCTGCCACTCGAGCTAATATACAAGCGCTAATGTTCAACTGGGGAATCGCTGAGACAAAACAGAAAGAGAGCATGTAACGCACACCGATACAAACTTGGAAAGGGTGGCAAACTCTTTTTTTTTTCTCCACAGGTGATACTTTTCTCTCTGCCCATGACTTCTTGCAGCAAGTGGCACAGGGGTAAAGAAATGGGCTCCCCTTCAGATTTCAGGTTAATAAATCATAGAGGAGAGGCTTGTTAAATTGAACTTTATATAACTTCTGTGTAAAGGTCAGTGCTCTCTTTTTCGGAGGTAATTTAAAGATTAGAGGAGTCAGTGTTTCCATCACACTCACACACACATTCGGGCAGGCATATATGCATGCACATTGACACACACGCACACACACACACACACACACACACACACACACACACGTGCCATTCACATAAAGCAGCAGTCCTTAGGTGAGAAGGGGCCCGAGGTGAGACTTTTTAATCATTTCTTCACTAGTGCAAACTAATCTGGGCGCCATTTTCACATACCTGAGCAAAGTCCAACTCTAATTCCCATAGCAGCTAATGATAGAATTTCCATTCTTTTCTTTGAATTGAAGCCTTGTTTAACAGATTAGAATGTCATTAAAAGCTGCCCATGCTGAGAAGCTCCAGATTGATTGGTGTGAGGGCCTGCTGAACATTTCAGTAGCTCAAAGTATCAGTAGTTAACTTGGTAGAGACTTTGACTTACTTAAAGGTACCTGATTTTGTTGTAGCACCCAGTGGGACCCCCAAAATGCCAAAATGTCTGTCCAGCTCACTTTTGATCATATGAAACAAAGTTCAAAGTTGAGTTTCAAATACATTCAAAAGGAAAGAAAACCAATCAAAAGGTCATGTGACACCTTCTGGTTCAGAAAGACATTCTACCATACACATCCCTTACAAACGCATCAACTAAATGTAAACCAATATATTTTATAAACTATCGAGAGCAGTATTTTCATGTCATTCATTCGGACCAACAATTGTCCCGGCTTAGCTAGAAAAATACAAGCACGACTTCAACCTCTGCCTGAGCTAAAGCAATGCTTCATTTCAGTCAGAGACACTTAGGTCAAAGGATTTACCATTTATAGCAAGTGGTTATACAGTGGTTTGGTGTTTGGGTGGAAGGGGCTCTGGTGTTGGAGGGAGCTCCATCAATGAATCCAAGCAGCAACTAGGATTCTGCTGAAAGAGTTAATCACCCAAAACAAAATGATTACTCCCTGCTTAATCAGTATTAGCAAGGAGTGCATTTCAAACCCCAAAACAACAGAGCTTCTGCGATCCGCCATCATGCAACAAGCATGTTGCAATTTCCCTTGAATGCTAACAAAGCCTATCTCATCTGAGAAGTAGCTCAGAAAGAATACCTCAGATGAAGTGAGATACAAAGAGTATCTCGATTTAAGGGAAATATTCTAAACTAAATGTACCTTACACATGAGACGCAACAAGCATGTTGCAAACTCCTTGAATGCAAACAAAGCCGCTCTCACGTGAGATGTAACTCAATATTATTGATCACACTCAGATGAACATACGGCAAGATACTAACAGTATGCTGATACATGGCAAATATTCTAGAACTAAGATGTACCTATGTACAGAAACATGCTTTTATGCAAGCCAGGCCTCCTCTCCTCTCTCAAAGCTAACCAAATTATCAATAAGCTAACCAAATAATCAATAAGCAGGAGTTCAGTTATGGATTCCATTATGATATTAACAAACATAAACCAAGTTTGAGTAGAGCATGAATGAGCTAATAGAAAACCTCTGAAAAAACTTCAAACCATGAGGAGGAAATATGACCGATTCAGCCCCCATATAGGAGTATACAAATTATCACTTTGGGCATTAGCAACAAGGCTAGCACTTGCTGGACAACACCACAAGAAGTTAGCCAGAGCCTACATGCCAATAATCATGCTAATCACAAATCTGAATCTGATCAGCACAGCCAGGTTAAACTGAGAAATAGCCAACAACAATGCAGCCATAGCTAGCTTACTGGCATTACCAAGCAAGCACAACCTGTAGGCTACTACGCCAAAACATGCAATGCCACTAGCAACGAAGCCTAAGAAGCACAGCTGAAGATACTTAGCTTAGATGGCGGCAAGTTGAAATCCAGTGGCCCCTAACAGAGTGGTTCTGACAGCAAACTCAGGAAACCTCGGCTTCAGTCCGGGCATCTGAACCGACAGCTGGTTGACAACCAGCTGATCAGCAACTCTCAGAAGGCAGGCAGCAGAAGACGTGCAGCACACCGTGATTAGTTACTACGGACTTTGTCAGGTCAGGTGCAGCAACAAAAGGTGTTGGCATGAGCATGATCATCAGAGTAACAGTGATAAGTGTAATGTCCGCTCTGTGCACCTGCATGAATGTGACTGGATGTTACTAGCCATACAGCTAGGAATAAGCCAATCATTGTATAGCATTTTGCGAAGCATTCAGCCAATTCAAGCGAAGGTTGTGGTTGTGGTGTAATGCAACAAACCACACAACATTCAATCAGTAAACCTTTACACGACAGATTTATGTTCACATAAAACGAAAAAAAAAAAAAAACAATGCAGATATCATGGTTAAATGACTTATTTTTTAGCATATGGAAATACAGTTTAGACTGCACTACAAAGCATATCGTCGCTGTCTGATGATAAACACGAATATCCAAAAAACTATTTTTTCAGGAACATGAAAAAACTATTTTTCTCAGAAACTAACTTACAGAATAAACCTAAAACCCTGTAATTAGATACCACAAGCACCACAAATGAAAGTCTATCTTTACATAGTCAGTGAACCATCTCACTAATAGTCCCTTTTTGCACAGGATAACTGTGAGTGTGCACAACTATGCCTAAAGTGGTAGATCACATTTGATGTCGGGCTGTATGTTATGGGGTTATGGGGGATGTTGACAATTATCCATTATTAGTTCATTTATAGTTTGGGTCGTAATTTCACTGTTCGTCTTCATTTTCTCTTCCAAAGAAATTTGACTAACCTGGGGGATGATCAACTGACCGATCATGCCTGTCACCACATTCTGAAGTTTCAGAAATGTCTTTGGTGAGTACCATGTTATCATAACTGCACCAATGGCCAGATCTGCAAAAATAAAATTATAAAAGTTGTTTTCCTTTAAAGAACCCTCCCTAGGCTGTGTATTCCAAGCAGAGAAGCCAATAAACCAGGATAGTCAAGACCATCGTTTTAAGATCTCATTTGGTAAAACCGTGAACTAACTAAGTAAGAGAGGTGAGTGAACTTTCAAAAGTGCTGACATTTGACTTTTGGGTTTGGACTAAGCAGTTACTTAAGTAGTTCTTCAAGATTGAGAATACCTCTGGTTTTCTATGCTGCAAGCTAGTTAAGTGCATTATTCTGGCATTCCAGGTGTGAATGAGTCCCTGATGGCTGGATAGCTTCTAGATGACTAGAAAGAAAGCTAGCAAGTAGAGAAAGAGACAGAGAGTTTGAGCTCAGATGTCCATCAGAGTAATACTTTAAAAAAGCACATCCCTCCTCCTCTCTCTTCCTCCTCTCAGAGAGGCCTGTCACATGCACTTTGCACTGATGGCTGACAGATCCGGCCAAGACACTCGTCTCAGGGCACTCCTCTATATATCGTTAATTTAATGCATGATGACGTGGCCAATTACAGCGGGCCTGCATGCTCAAATAGCATGTCAAAACCTGTGTATCAATCTATTAGGTCCCGTCTCCTTGCACATTACAAGGCACCTTAAAGCCCATCCCTGGCGCTGGAGGAAAGTGCTGACCTCATGGGAAACAGGCCTCTGATCCTCTCCCCGGCCTTTTAAAGTCTATAAAAAACACAACACGACTTAAACTGGCATGAAAGTGAGATCAGGGGTAGGAGTAAGAAATATATGGCTGTATATATGCATGGATATGCATATATTCAAAGAGCAGTGTTACTGTCACCCAAGAGGCTTTTTACCTCTTAGTGTTTGAAGACCACTAAGTTGGCATGGTCCATGGTAAAGGGAATGGGTTGGTTGGTGCACTGCAATGATGGGCTGAGCTGTGTTGCCCCCCTGAAAACTTCTCCTTTGTCTCTATCTCTCTCCTTCCCTCTCTCTTTCCTTGCCTCCCTACCTCCCCGTGGGATTTTCTTGCTGACAGGAGGGGCTGTGAAGTTTGACTGGCTCAGCTCAGGCTTTGATGCTGTCACTTCCCATCCACTCAGAGAGTTCAAGGCCATCAAGCTCTTGCAAATGAGCAGACACTGGCGCAGGGAGATGTACAGAGTGGTGAGGCCAGGGGCTTCTTGTCCGTCCCCATGCCCAGTGCTACACTTTCTCAGCTACAGGGTGATGGTGTGCTGCAACCATGTCATTTACCTTCTACAAAGTATGAAGCATTCAGTAGGAAGGTCTTTACCTAATGAATAGGTTTACAAACTGTAGTTCTTTCTAGAGTTCAATTCTTATTGTGTGACAACAAGTTGGATTTGGCAACAGATTATACTTCACAGCAAAAATGAGTTGCTTTATGGTACAAAACAGGATGTGTGCACTGTTTTCCAGCACAAAAGGAGCTCAAGAGTTCAGAGTTTCTGATAATGATACACGAAAGGAGGAATGGAGGGTCTTCTAACATCTGTATGTTAGTAATGGAGTTTGTAGGGAAAGAAGTCTTTATATAAGAAACACAGACACTACCTTGGAATACATCAAACAACACCTCATCTAATATCTTGAAAGCTAACAAAATTTACAGTACACTGATAAATTGGTGTATAAAATCATCATCAATCAACATATAGGGCTTTCACATAATTTGTGTGCTACAGTATCAATAAATCAGAACGCTGATACTGGCCGATTCTGCAAAACCCTGGATTACATCTGATGTAAGATTTTTTATGTCCAATGCCAACATTTTAAAAATTCTCCTTTCTACAATATTTGTGCATGGCAACAACAGTGTATGGGTTGTGGAAAAACTGAGATCATAGTAATTAAACTTTGGTTGAGGTTAGGGCTGCGCCCTAAACCACAAAGATTCTAATCATCAGTCGAGAAGCTCCTTAGTCGACTTGAATTTTGTCAGTCGAATCACAGCACTTGTTTTTTTGTTCCGTCGTTCTTTTTACAAACCAACTCTTGCCTCAAAGTTACACTACAAAAACAAACTGTGATGGAAATAGAGAAGGGTGATGGAAATGCAGGGCAGCGCGACTTGTTTCTATTTGCTGCTCCGATGGTCTCTGATCCAGTGCTGAATGTTAGTGAAGTAAGCTAAACTACTTTTGAACCAGACACTGGAACAACATCCTCTACTATTCAGTGCGACTGTTACAGGAGTTTAGTGTGGGCCGGCTGCTCAGCAGGTAAGCCGAACTGTAACTGGGCTGAGGCCGTAAATAATATCTTTCTCACAATTTCTATCTTTCTCGACAAATTAAAATACCGAAGTTGACTCTAAGTCAATCCTGATTCGTACAACCTTAGTTGAGGTATGGTGAAGGTTACAGTGTGTCCTAACTGAATGCGATGTGAGCAAGCGTCAGCGACAAAATCAGTTCGCATTGTTTTCTAATGGAATGTCTTAACTGGCCGCCAGTGCTGGGCAGCATGACACGGCGCAGCGTTCTGAGATACAAACATAGGAAAATAGCAACTCACCTGTCTTTCCCACATGAGTGGTTATGTCTTCAGTCTGACCTCGAATGTACAGCTGATAGGTACCTGGTTTGTTCACATGACGTAACAGAAGTGCATATTTAATGGATTCAATGTGGACAGAGAGCGTCCGATGCGACGCGATAGTCGGACAGTCAACTAAAATACTTGGTTACAGTAGGGGAAAGATCATGGTTACTGTCACTAGAAAAGCGACTGTAAATTGCACTACTTCCTGCACTGCCATTAAACATTGGCATTTGAAATAAATCGTGAAGCGCGGAATTGTCCAGTGTGAACAGAATTCTTAGGGATACTGGGCTGTCTAAATGACAATGTCGTGCTAAATAAAATGTTTGTTGTTCAGTGTAAACTTGATCTCAACAAAAAAGACCTTGCTGACTTTGTTCTTGGTCACGTCTTAACTTTGTAGTTGTACTTGGTACTACTTTGGTTATAACAGGCAGGAGGCAGGCTTGTAAACTACAGGTGTCCAAACTACAGCGCGTGGGCAGTGTGGTGGCCAATACCTTAGTTTATATGGCCTGTGGGTTATTTAAAAAAAAAACAAAAAAACTATTAATCCCATCTGATCAAGATCAATCATCTGGAGTTCTGGGCTTTCCTGCCCCATGTTGATGTGCCACAAGTTGTGTTGATGTGGATGTAATCTACCACTCAGATGTGTGCTGGCTTAGACATGGGACAGTTCTGGAACAGATCTATTTGCTGAGATCTGACATTGACTGTTTTTTTAAAGGTAAAGGTCACAGCCTTGTTGAACTGAGCGACCCTGAGTGGTTGGCAGACCTTGCTTTTTTAGTCGATCTCACTGGTCATCGGACCACATTGAACAAAAGCTTGCAAGCAGAAGATGGGCTTGTGCCACAAATGTATGCACACATGAAATCTTTTGTTGTGAGGCTTTGACTTTTTAAGAGGCAAATCAGTGACGGCAATGCAGCACACTTCCCAACTCTCCTGGAAATTATCTGCAATTTCCAAACACCGACATTTCTGTGAAAATGCTGAAATATGTGACTGTGCTCACATCACTGATCACGGAATTTAACCAGCGCTTTCAAGATGATGTTGCCATTGAGACAAACATTAACCAGTTCTCAACTCTTTCTGTGTTGATATGCTAGGAGTACAGGAGGATGTGCAGTTGGAGTTTATTAAAATGCAATGTGATGACACTATCAGATGTTGCCACCTGCATGTCCAGAATTTGCCATGAGGCACCAAGCTCAATTTATTTGGCTCTACATACATATGTGAGCAAACATTTCTCTTATGAAACTGAACAAGAGCAGACTTAAGTTCAAGATAACTGACACCTGACCTGACAGCAAATATTCAGTCCAAGGCCCAGCAACACTGTTCCCATTAGGAGTGATACTTACTGGTGAGTGAAATGTAATAGTGATGAAATTGTCTTACTGTAGACTCAAGTGTACAGATCAAAGTGCTTAAAGCTCACTCATTAAGATAGTCTCTTAAAATAAAAGGCTCATGGCCCAGGGCAAAATACTTTTTTCTTCATGTGGCCCCTGGCATGAAAGGTTTGGACACCCCTGTTGTAAACAGTTTTTGGTTTACAAGTTTTATCACAAGAGTGAGAAAGTGAACACCACCTTCCCAACCCAACCACTTTGTAAACACCAACAACCATCAAAATGCCCGTTAGCACAGCAGTGTTATGAGAATTCAGTCATAATTTACCTGCAGGGTTAAGAAAAGCATTAAGATGGGTTCATGTGGAGCCTTGCTATAAACAAACTACTTTTACAAGATAAGCATTCCCTGAATATGTATGACAATGTCAGCACAGCTACAATCTACTCACTTACTTTCCCCAATATGATCTACATAGGCTACAGGGAAAGACAGTCGTGTTTGTCTGAGAGTGTGTGTTTGTGTGCGTGACTCTTCAGAAGTTTGCAGTGGTGTTATGTAAAAGATGTAGTAGAGTTTTCGAAACTGTGCTCTACCTTGTTGTCTGCACAGCTGACAGATACAGTGATAAGAAGAGAAGGCGTGTGTTTGTGCAAGTGTGTGTTGAGGGTAGCAGTGTGGTTGTGTGAACTTCAAATCATGATATTTGTGTGTCTTTACGAGCATGTACATGAGCGCTAAAACCAACTGCGACTCATGACAATTTCATGTGTGCTACTGGATGTGTGTGTTTATTTTGAGAAATCACAAATGTTTAGTGTGTGTGTGTGTCCCTGTGTGTGTGAGTAACAGTGACGGGCACTGATCTCTGGAGTGACAGGGCTAATCTCCCCAGTTACTGTCCCGCTCTCCTCGTCCTGTCGTGCTCCAAGTGGCACTCTGATCAGCTCGCATTAAAGCTAAACACTTTGACTGATTTGGAGGAAAATCAAAATCAATTTGTACCAGGGCCCTCTATTTGGAGCTGTCCCCCCCGGGCCCCAGAGCTTGTCACATCCCCTTGGTGTGGAATTGACGTTTTGACACGCAAAGTTAGATTAAAAAAGAGACTGAGAGAGAGCGAGAGAGACATTAAGAGAGAGAGAGAAAGAGAATGAAGTTGAGTTTTTCTCCCGCCCACTTCCATCATTTCCCAAACCAGCCATGAGATCAAGGTAGTCTGGGACGTGTCACTGCTGAACAGGTTCAATCATGGGATGTCAGTCAGCGCTGCCTGGCTCTGAGCTACCTGCTGGCTTGGCTTCCCGTTATGTAAGTGTTAGCGTATGGTCGTTTTCAAGTAGGTCCCATGACACTGAGAGGAAACCGGCGGAAGGACTCACAAACTGATGAACAAATTAAATTGGCGGTTGACGGACAGGGAGACCAAAAGACGGCTTGGGGACAAGCTGACTGACGGGCTTGATTGAAAGCGGGGCCACAGAGGAGTGACAGGCTGACAGACAGATGGAGTGTGACAAGCTAAAGCTGGTGTGTGACACCGAACACCATCAGACATAAGGCGGCAGCAACGCAACAATTGTGGCGTTTGACGGACAGAAGGTTGTCACAGCGAGTAAAAGTACTGAGGGGTGATTGGCACAGGGAGTCTTATCTAAGAGGTTTTCTCTGTTTTAACATTTGCATGTGTGTGTGTGCCACAGGAGCAGCAGTGCGGAGTAAGGGGTGGTGGTGGGGGGACATATTGAATTAAAGTGACAAAAAGTGGGGATGTAGGATGAGGGAGAAGAGAGAGGAAGCCAGGAGAAAGAGAGATCAGGTCATATGAAGGTGAGTGGCCTTATCACACACACACACAGAGGATGTGGTCCATTTGCAGTGACATGCGTAGTGATATCTCAGCTGGCGTCGACGAGGAGACAAGCTGTTTGTCGGCCTTGACAGTTTTGGGTGGGCTCAGTGCATCACACCAGCTCCTCCACTGTGAACTCTGCTGAACAAACGTCAATCTCCTGCTGTCTTATGGGGATTTCAAACTTGAACAAAACAGGGAGGGCAGAGATAGAAATAAAAGAAAAAATGTCTGGAATTAATATGAACCTACAGTACTTTTTCACTGCACCTAGGAATGCATGATTTAGGTTTGCTTCATGATCGTCATCTGTTCACTGTGTAATCTCCTGCACTTGTAATGAATTGAGATACTGTTGTGACTTGTTTGTAAAACAAGCTGTTTTATGTGTTTGTGCATAGAAGACATGGATCAACTTCACTTGATTTTCAGGCATCATCGGTTCTTGATAACTGCAGGGTTTCAGACCACCCCCATTTAATTAGCCTGATTATATTGTTAGGTTTTTTTACTTGCCGACATAACCGAAGCCGCTATTTTAATTAGAATTAATTGCGCTCTAAGTGGAGGTCTTTCAATGAACATTAATATAAATTGTTAACTAATTAATCATCCTGTTGCTGACTCTTCCCCCGTTGGTGAAAGCTTATCCTGACCTCGCTGTGTCTCTGGTTCCTGCAGAGGGTGTAAGATTTTCACCAGTGATTTCAAAACTGGGCAAGTGACGCAAAACCACGTGCCTATTGGTATTCATTAGGGTCACTCCTCCTTGACCTCTTGGCTATAATGATATCATGGTCAGTGTGTAAGGCAGTGAATCAGGCGTGTCACGGTGCTGACATTACAGGCAACACTCGCTAATGGGCAACGGCTCTGACGTCCAGCACCGTCACATGGTTTGACCCCGCGATGTCACAGCTCTGACAGGCGTATTAGCTGTGGTAGACGGGGGCACGTTGACATAGATAGCCCCTGACAGAGAGAGATGTAGGAGAGAGTAGGGTCTGTTGACACAGATAGCCCCTGATAGGAACAGAACGGTAGGGGGGAAATATATGTTAGAGAAGCAACATACTGTAAGTTTGTTTGGAAGTCAACTGTCTGTCAACTGTGAACTCACAAGATATTAATGCTGATTACATGATAGTTAAAAAGTTGGTATATTGGCATGGTAGAAAGAACTTAACTCTGAACCTGACCTACACGCTTAACTGCCCTTGTCAAAAACAATAGATCCCAGTTAGGTTCCAAAAATGGAAGGTTCCAAAAATGGAAACCTAATTTACGACTACAGTAAGGCAGTCTGCAGTATGACTGTTATATTTATTATATAATAGCACATCTATGTTAACAGAAATAGAATCATGCAACTTTTTCAACTATTTGCATTATTATCTTACACAAAAGAACTTAATGTTTGCTGAACATGTTGGTTTTTAAACTGCTGAGTGGTTTATTTTAAGTGAGCATGGCCAGGCATTAAATTAGGCTAGTGCTGTTGAGACCAACAGCAGGTTCAGAAATCAGCAGTAACAGGATAATACTGACAAGATGGAAAAATCTAAGCATCAGTACACTCTTGTAGGTAACTATGGCTATGTTTAGTGCTAGGTGGATTTGGGATAATAGAAATGTATTGTTCCCACTCGAACATTTCTGAAGGGATGTGGACTGAAAAAACAAAAAAGACTGTTCAGAGTAAGATTTATGTTTTGGTTTGTTTGTTTGTTTTTTGGTTTGTTAATTTCTTTGTTTGATTGAAATAAGCGTAACACAAAGGCTGCGTTGCACTTTTCCAAAGACTAATGTATTACCCATTTTATTAATTGCTTCTTATGCATCTGTTCCTACCTTAAAACATTGGGATAACTAATTTCTCTTTAAAATAAGTTATCCAGACTTTTCAGTTTTATGGGTCCTGATTTAAGCAAAGTTTTACATCCTCTGTCAAGTATTTCTATCTGAAATGATACTATGTGAAACTGCAAATACTTGACATGATCTCTTAATTATTTGGAGGAGTAATAAATATACATTTATATTGTTTATTAACTTGATATGCCATGTGCAAAATGACAGAACCAGTGTTGACCTACACAGCTAAGACCATACGCCATGGTAGCCAACAAGGTGCTGTGCTGTCAACAATAAAGGAGCTGTCAAAGGCACCAGACTGGTGGCAATGGTTACCACCAGTAGGAAGTTCCAGCCACTGTCTTACAATTCTGTCTAATCATTGATTTCACCTCTTTGTAGGGTTATATATTACTCTGCTACTTTCTCTTGGTTGGGTGCAGAGCTCTATCTTCATCAGATAACCATTAAGCATAACTCTACCAAATGAAATAGCACCGCTTAATCACTGGATCCTAGTGTTAGTTCTGCGCCATACAGTTGCCAAGTCTACTTTAGTTGTTGCGATTATTGTTTTGCCAAGTCAATAAAACTCCATTTGAGCACTGCATCAGTGTCCTGCCTTTATCTGCACTTGGGTCCTTATCTGACTACTGTTAACAACTAATCCTGTCATGATATGGACTTTGTGAGATGAAAATTATCACCAGACCTGCCCTGTTAACAGAGGGAGGTAGCTATGGGACAGTGCCAGCTAGGGACAAAGCACCTAATCTAGGATCAGTTCCCAGAAAAAAAAAGGGATACCTGATACAACCCGACCTGTGAAAGATCAGGATCAGTCAGAATGCATCCATCAGAGAGAAAGTAAACTTCACAGGCCTAGACCAATTTACTGAGGGCCTGGGATGGATGGTTTAACTACAGGTGCATATATTGAGAGGTAAAGCAAGTGTTAAGGGCACTGTAATACAGATGAAATATCCTCATCATGCCTCTGGTGTTACTCAGCAGAATAAATAATACTGTACTGTAACAAACATGTTACCAATCAACAGTGAAGAGAGATGGGGGCGAGGATAGGCATTAAGCTGTTGGGCTAGAGGATCTCAGGGATCAGAACTGCAGCCGTACCATAAGCTATAGACAGGTGATTTAAGGAAGAGACGGGTATGTTGAAACAGAAACATATGAACTCTTCAGTCTAGGAGAGGGAGGGAGAGAGAAATGAAAAGAAGGCAGTGTTCCTTTTCAGATATGCCAAATGTCTAGAATAATGGTGTGACATACCCATAATGCACTTGGGGCTCCAGGCTAGGCGGGATGACACTATCTCAATCATGCTCCACCAACACAAACACTGATGTTCTCCAGCTGGCCAAAGAAGACAGCAAGGTTAGAGCACACACACACACATATCCACACACAAGCACAGAGTTGATGGTTATTGCACACACTCTGTCCCCTCCTAGTCTCATTCATTCGGTTGCGTTGCACCGCAGGTAATGGTGATGATCTAAAACAACCAGGACCTAATAAGAGCAGCAGCTAAATGACACACTTTCTCCATCTCCATTGCTCTTTGCAACACGTGGAGCTGTTCAACTGCATCATTGTGTCAGCACTGGACTGTGTATGCTGAATATTTCTCAGAAAGTGATTTATTTCTTAGGTCTTTTAAGGCTTATTTGTCAGTATGTCTGTTTTAGGCATTTTTGCAAGCAGACAGTTGAATTTTGGTGGGTTTACCATCCACTCCAACTGTTCGCTAAGCACCATAAACTTACCACTCAAGATTCTTAGTAATTATTGAAGCAATGGGTCCTTGATGTCAGACAGAGATAAACAAAAGCAGGCTTCTCATATTCTTAACAGCTTTTGTTAGCTAGCTAATTAGGCTGATGTTAGCTCAGTGAGTTGGTTGAAAACGCCATTTGGCTGCCTTTTTAATATTTAAATCACATGATGGCTACACATCGTGATAATAGAGTGAGGAGGCTATTGACCTTATGCATTTCAACAACAAGGAAGTGCTCAGACTCCATTGATTTGTCTTTTAACTTCCTGTCTACACAGGAAGTGGGAATGTGTCGTGCTGTAGATTAACATCTGCTGCTTGTGATCCCCTTGTGCCTACATTTTAGCAAATATCTGATGAGTTTTATAATATAACACAGTGTGAAGTTCTAAAAAACTTGGGAAGAAAATGGGAGACTTTCTGGTACAGCAGTCTGACAAACACGACCACTATTTACATTGCAACGCTAATTAGATCAGCACCAGGATCAGCTTATAACCATGGTGTCAGAATGTGTTGGTATTTCCATTTTTATTACGTGTTTTGTTTATAGCAATATGATATCATAGCAGAAGATGTCTGAGTATGATGTGTGCTAATGCTAATGCAAATTTCTTCATCCAAAACACAGTGGAAACTCATTTGGTTAGTAGGCTAACGCTTCTACTCTACACAGTCCAGATTTTCATGACATGAGCCTAATATTGCGCCACAAGCTGACTATTCCAAATTATATCTAAAATATATATGACGCATTAGGGCCACATTAAGGAAAACAAATCTGAGATTGCGAGAATAAAGTCATAACATTTCAAGAAAAAAGTCATAATATTATGAGAATAAAGTTGCAATTCTCGAGTAGTAAGTCGAGATTTTAATACTCTGTCGTAGTAAACAGATGAGAGCTGTCTGTCTTTATGTGTCAAATGAGTGATGGTGATGACCTGAAGTCACAGGTTTCACCAATAAGCACCTGATCTTATTATCGGAGAAAATGAAACCAATAGAGTTAATATGAAGCAGCAGATGGAGTACAGTGGGGACCTGGTTTTCTCCAGACAGCTGAGAGACTAGAGTTTAGTCATGGCATCAGAAAGTGATTAAAGCTCAATGGGCTTTATGTAAATGATATGACAGACAGCCAGAATCTACCTGTCCTAGTCTGCTGTGCATTACGTTATTGCTCTGCTCTCGGCTGACCGTCTGACAGACACCTAACCCCGTTTGGGACTATCTCTGGATGAGACAAAGTTTAGGGAAGCAGCTGTGCGCTGCTCTTTATTGGAAAACCGAAACAAACTGAACAACAAACACTTCTGATCAGGCATAAATCTCACCTTTGTGTGGCTTATTGTCCGCACAAATGTTAACTTCACCACCTCTCATAAAGTGCAGCTCACAGCCGCTTCCCAGAGCTTTTCAATGGGAAGCATCCTAGTGTAGGGAGACAGTCCCAAACAGAGCCTGTTTCTCAAAGATAGTTGCAAGGTAGTTAACACTAGAAATTCCAGAATTCCATAACTACTAGAATTGTCGTAAGCTGTATTCCCCCTCCCGTTTGGGGTAGGGGTTTAGACCTTCCTTTGAAAGATTTACATTTACATCTAAATCCATTGTACACCTTATATGACTTATTGCTATTGCAAACACAGTTACATTATGGACATTTCTGATTCAGTGATAACAACAATAACCCAAAGAAGCTTTGTGGCAAAAGTATTCAGTCTATACAAAGACAAAAAGTTCAATAAAACATGCAAATTCTACAAGTGATGGATAAAATAATGCTCCATTGCTTCTTACGCATTTAGTCACCAGTATCTCTAATGTTCACTGGTCTGTGTCTTCTTATAATCCTGATCTCTCCTGCTTCCAATGCAGCATCAGACATTATTTCAATAGCAGTTGTAGCAAGATGTGGCTGGTGTACAAATGGGAGTTGCCAGCTTCCTGCAAGATGTGTTTGACAGCTGGTTGACTCTGATTTGCTCTTCATTATACCAGGGATGTAAACCACATGTCATTTATTACAATCTACCAATTGATCAAAGGATCATTCAGAAAATCAAAGCCAATAGATCTGACAAGATTGTTATAATTCTGTGGCGTTTTATTACAGTATATTAGCACTCTTCTAGCTGGTAAACAATTTTAGCTTAGTATAAGAGCATGGTGTATTTAGGATAAGCTTAACCAGCTGAGCTAAACCTTAACAACTTGGTCAACATGGCCAATGCTGTCATGCTCCATTGCTGCCATTATTGCTCTCACTTCTCATATGTTAATATCACCACTCACCCCCAGTATCAGATGCTGTTTGTAGTTTGCTCCTTCGTCAAGGAATGCCCATAAAAACTTCTCAAACCACCGCAAAATCCTTCTCAGCTGCCCATCTATATGCTTAGTATGTCCAAAACACTATTGTTGCCATTAGTTGTTTGCGACCCACATAATGTGTAACAATCACGCTAGCAACAAACATAGGCTATGTATTTATTAATATTTTGTTTGATACTCAAAACAGCTTTTCAGTGGAGTTTTCCTTTAAAATCCACATTTATACATGTATACATTTTGACTAACAAGGTTCTGCTGTGGCCAACTGTTTTCAGACTAGGTTGTTGATCTTCCTTGGCGGTGTTCTACTAGTTGCTCAACTCAATGACAAATAATGGTCCAGTAAAATGATAATGTTGCATGCAGAACATAAAGGCAAGATGAACACTCTTATGCTGAATAGCCACTATGACCTCAAGTGACAATACGGGATAATGGTTAAAAAAGTTAGTGTGGGTAGGCTGCAAGTAGAGAGTCAAAGACAGTGAACTGATTCAGTAATGTTACACGCCAATATATCTTGAACTTGTTAATATTAGGTAACGTTAGCCACCATAAGCTACTGGTTATACCAGAACAGATAAGGCTGTAGCTGGAAAGCGCTGAGTGTATTTACTGAATACACTGCATATTTATTGGACATGCATTCAAATTTTCATTTGTAAGAGGAAGGATTTATTTATTTTTTGCAAAAGTTGGATAGTCTTGCTTTAAGCAATGTGCTGGAAAATAGCACTCTTTTGTATTATTATTATAATAACATATTTAGCCAAAAAGCTAGCTATGTTGCAAATGTTGCAGAATATACTCTTGTATTTAACTTAAAATAAGATAAAAAGAACCTAATGCTACTAGCCATTGAGATTCAATATTATCCACCAAAAGGAGTCAGGCAAGGCTGAAGTTTGTGTGCATTATGGGTGAGTGTTTGTCTACATACCACCTCCCTCTCTCTCCTCCCTCTCTTACTGTCTCTTTCTTTCTGCTGCAACCACCCATCGTCAGTTTCTACCCTCAATGCTGGGAGCACACAGGCAGACTCCTTCCACTCACCAGGGTGTAATCTCTCTTTGTTTACACTGCCAAGGGGTTATTTGGCTGTCTGTTAGAGTGTGACACAGACAGCGCTACACTGTCAAAGACAGCCTCAGCACACTGCAGACAAGCCGATTTTGTATTCAGTGTATCTAACACGTCAGCCTGCACTGACAGTATGTGATGGCCTACAAGCCTACAATCACACAATATGCTCTGAAAGACAGGATCCATCCATATGTCAGAAAGAAAAAGATTGGAGAATAGCCATTGGCTGTGGTTACACTTGTCATTTCACCCTGAGTTTTAAGACCTGGTGTTAAAGATGGGATTTTGTCAGATTGCATCGCTGTATACCCACACTTGCCCTGAAAATGGCTGTCATCTGATTCCTGTTGCTGGATTTATTGGAATCTGAGTCTGCATTATTTTTCACTACCCCCCTGCATACCATGTGTTTGCATAGTAATTTACACCTACATTGTAGCTGGACTGCATTCTCATGTAGACTACAGATAAGAGCAAGCCTGACCTCTTTTATATCTGGTTTTGAAGATCTCAAAGCAATGTGGCAAAAATCACATTTTTGTGTAAATTAACATAATGTGTCCTACCACTCAAGCCCGGGCCACACCGCCTGCCTAATCAGCGCATGTGCATCACGGAACCTCTTGATTTTCATTTCAGTGCCCATGTTAACAGGTTAGAGCAGCCACACAGCCAGCGAAATAGCATGTACTAACATAACAATGACAGGATTTTAGAAACACTGACGTCCCTCAGCACAATCCCACACCCTTAAAAATTATTATTCCTTTAAGATGCCTCTGGAGTCTTCCCTCTGGCAGGCCCATATTAGATAAGACCTGCCATTTTGAAACTGACAACCAATCAAAAATGACAAATGAAAACCTGTGACCATGACACATCTAAGTGAAACACTTTGAGAAAACACACACCATGCTTCTATGGCAAATAAAAATCTATAAAACATCTCACTGACAAAAGTTTAGAAAAAGACAAAATAAGGGCAGAATTATCATAATTGTACAATTTCATCATACATTAACAGAGCATGACAACAACCTATATTTATGTGGTTATCTAATGGGATAATTTACCCAGCCATTATGTGGAACTGTTGTCATACTTGTCCACTTACCTGCTGTTTGTGTAGACCGACACATTGCAAATAAATATACTAAACACTAAGCGAGACAGTGGGAATATATTTAATTGTATTTTTCACATCACATTCCCAGAAACAAGAGTGGAGGTGGTCATGACCTGTGTGTTCTCAAGGATAACTACAGCCCTGACTGTAGGTACATACTGTACATGTACGTGCATACCTACTGTACAATTCTGCCAGTGCATTATGCCCCTCTTGGTTTGCCTTTACACCTTTCTACAGACCTCTTGTCTTATTTGTGGCTATGTAATTCTTTACAGTGTCTGAATTATACTTAACCTCAAAGTCATGTAACAAAAAGAAAAAAAAACATCTTACTCATTAAATGGGTCTATATGTATGAGTTGAGCAGTCACACACATGCGCTATTACTGGAAATATAGGTGTAGTTCAAGGGCCTCATTCACAAACAGCGCATACGCACAGATCTGTGCTTAAACCGTGCGTACGAATGTTTTACGCACAAATCTGGGATTCATCAATATTTTCTTACCTGAATTTGTTCATACTCTGCGAACACATTTAGAACTGCCTCAGACCATGTGTACGCACAAATGATGAGGACCTGGTTGTCTTAGAAAATGTAAACACACACCTTTTAACTAAAATTTTAAAAAGGGCTTTAGACAACAATATTTAAAACCGTTAATATACTAATACATTGGCAAAATGTATTAAACAACCATGAAATTGCCGCCCTTTCATCCTCATCAATTATTGTTATAATTAAAATATTAAACTATAAAAACTGAGTGTCCCGGTCCTAGCTTACAATGGACTATATGAGAATGTCCATATTGAAATGTAACAGTTATGGTTTTCATTTTTCTTATTGACTTGGCCTTTAATGATCGGCTACTCTCACCAGTTTCTAGTGCCATGAAATTATGCATATGTAGACAATGTTAGCCTATTAACAGGCATGTAGGGTATATAAAAGATTCTGATTTACCACCAAGCAGGTGTCATGCCATGCTTCTCTCTTATAACAACTTCACGCTTTCTTCATAATACACCTCTTGGCAAACGTGTTTCCTTATATAGAGAAATGGGGGCGTGGCAGTATTCTGATTGCAAATAGCGGGCATGTGCCTGTCAATTTAGAATGAATGATTCTGATAACATACGCATGGTGAAAAGAACAAAATTGGCCGGTGCACAAGTGTTATGAATCCTACGGTAATTTTGCGTGCGCACTTAGTTTGTGCGCAAAGTAAGGACATTTCTACGCACATAGTGAATGAGGCCCATTGACCCTTCCCCCCTGACAGCTCAATGGACAGGCTCAAATAGATGTGAATGGTATCTGTGTAATGGCCATTCACCAAAAAGGGTTGTTTTCACTGAACAAGGAAGGTGAACAACTTAGGGGGGGAAAAAGTTCATTCTCAGTTCATTTTCTCAGACTCTCTTCTGTGGAATGAACGTAAGGATGTAAGGATGCCGCAGAGAGAAAATGAAGAGCAATGTCTCATCTTACCAGGACATTCTGCTAGCCAACTAATACAATATGATCAGATTTTACTGAATAAAGTCTCAATGTCAAGCCAACTTTATTTCTCTGATCTAGCAGCATAATAGGCATATGACATACTGTATGTGTGTGTGTGTGTGTGTGTGTGTGTGTGTGTCTGTTTGTTCTGCACATCTCCACGTGCTTCTGGTGTGTGTTTGTTGTGTAACAAGAGATTTGCTATTCATTAAGGATTCTGGTACATGGTGTGTATTTTCATTATTCACACAAAGGTGTGTAACAGCTAATCAGACTGAAATCACAAAGTCTGTGTAAGTGTGTGTGTGTGTGTGTGTGTGTGTCTGTCTTAAAAAGCTCAGAGACAGATTTCATCCATTACGTCAATTATGAATTAGCACCTCTCTGCCATCTCTCAGCTCTCTCTCTCTCTCTCTCTCTCTCTGTCGACTGCTGTCTTAATTAGCCAAACACAGGGCATCAACTCATTCTTCCTGCTGCAGGAGCTTTCCTCACACACACATGCACATGCACACACACACACACACACACACATACAGACAAAGAAAGGTGTACAGATTCACGCAAGCACACGCTGAACACGTGCACACATAAGCAAGATGTAAATTTGCAGAAGCAAATATGCTAACAACACACAGACTCGTGCACACAAACACACACACACACACTGAGTAGAAGCTAGTGGTTTTAAATGGAGTGTGGGGACACATAATGAGACAGTCCTTCACATTGTGTCATGGTGTGACGATCTGTTACCAGTCTCCTATCTGGCCTGTTTCAAGTGTAATATGAATCAGGGCCTTAACAGGCCCTTAGCACATAGATCTGTCACTTCTCAAAATGCAGTCTACTAAAAAGGAAGTGGAGTTGAAACATAGCCTACTCAGCCGAATAAGGGTTTAACGTGACTGACAAACCAAACAAGGTCTATTAAAAGTCACTGTTTGTGTGTAAATGAAGATTTTAAGATTGAAATTCATATCAGCTGATTGTATCAGGTTTTTAGAAGATTAGACCATTGGCCAATTTATCTTTGTGCTCCACAAATCAATATTTTTATATTAACAATGGATTAAAAGACAAAGTGAAAAGGGTCTCTCATCGTGACAAACCCAAGCAGAATTATCATTTGACTCTGCAGTTCTCCTCAGCTCTGCAGAGCATTTTAGCATCTTTCAGCACATTGTTTTGGTTTTACGGCCCCTAACTAAATCTATCTAAACTAAAGTTTGGTTCAGTCCCACCACTCTTATCAACATTGTTTCCAGCCGCAGTAGGCAGCAAAAAAGCTCTGAAAACCCAGTGTACACTATTACCCAGCATCAAACGACAGACAGACAAAGTTAGTGACTAGCTGGTAAACATAGTGGAGCTTTTACCAGAGTGAATATTTGACTTTCATTCTCCAGGTAGCCAGAAAAATGGCTCCAAAAGAATGCTAATGTTGCTCCATATCTGCTGGATGTGTAAATAGGCAACTAACACATTAACACATTCACATATCAACTGTATACGGTGATAATAGGCTCGTTAGGGATGAGCCAGGCGCCGCAGCTGCTCTCCACTGACTGCAAGACCCAGGGCATGATGGGAAACGCCTGGCTGTCGCCTGATCAAAGAGCTGATTGGCTCTTAGTTTTGACCACAAACACCACGTTTTGAAGAAAATCCTAATTTTCTGTGTAATTGTAATATTTAACGCTAGATTGTAGGCTATATGTTGTGCAATGAAGGTTTAATCTGTTAACAAACATCTCTTGTGTGGTTGATAATAATCATAATAAAGTTTATTTCAGCCATAACTATTCAAACGTGGTCTTCAAACTACAGGTAGCCTACAGGTGGATCTAACAGGATGTAAATATTTATGTGACTACCTGTATATTCTTTGAAGGCTACTGGAAACTGTCTGACTTGACTGCTGCTGTTTGTCACCGCCCCCTGCTGCTGCCGCCTGATCTCATACACTTTCCAGAGGAGGCGACTTCATCTCAAAGAGCCTAATATGTCAAATATGTGTTTTCGGCTTGTTCCGCTGCCCCCTAGAGGCCAAAAATCACTTAACATGAGGTACTGCGGACTTAAACATGTTTTTTGAGCTGTAAACTAAATATGTGTGATGAAACACACCAATGCTGGTGTTAATATTGACATTATTACATTATTGACATTTATAAAAATCAGCATTTCATGGGTTGAAAATGGCTCAACAAGCTTTAAAGCAAGTTTTAAATCAGCCTTGAACCTGTGAGGTCAATGCTGACATATGGTTGAGTGGTTGGGACTTATCTATGTCATGAAATGTATATAAAAAAAGACTCTAATCAGTGTCAGTCAGTCTCCACCATGTCCCCTGACCCCACACACTACGCAGCCACGAGGCCACGCCTCCTACAGTTGTTGTTGCCTCACTCATTGCATTTTTTAAATATGATGGGAGGGAGGGTTCTAGCAGAATCTGCTGGTGTGCCTAGTATGTCCTAGCTCTGGTCTTCCATGTGACACTTGCAACAATCATAGCTTTTTAAAGCTTATAATGTCAAGTTAGTAATGAGACTGTGTCAAAGATGTGTCAAATGTGTCAACTCTATAGTGATTATTTTAATCAATAGTTAGTGGTAAGTTGTAAAATATATATTTACATACTCGATGGGACAGAATATTAGAAAAACTTTTCAGCATAATACAATCCAGTAGTTTTGTTTTAAGTTAAGTGAGGGTGAATGAAACTGTGAGAATTGTTCATTATTCTACATGTGAGTTAGATAATATTGTATTTACCCTTAGTTAGCATTTCTTTACTAGATATGATCAATCTGTCCTTATTAAAAGGCTATGTGCCACAGTCCTTTAAAGTAGCTGTAATTAAACCTCTTCTAAAAAAGCCCACTCTTGATCCAGGGGTTTTGTCAAATTATTGTGATAGTCTTGGTGTGTTGTCTTGTTTTCCTCCCGTTTCCCTTCCCCCCTGTGTGTCTCCTGACCTGGCTGTGCTCCCTCCCACACACCTGCTGCGTGACCTAATTACGCACACCTGCCTTCAATCAGCCTCATCAGTCTGCAGCATATATACCCCGGTTCTTCAGTCAGTCATTGCCAGATCATTGAGTCACCTTCTGTGGTAGCGTGTGTGTTTTTGGCTGCTAACGACGCTACTAGTTAGTCATTTACTGTTTTGTGAGCTTCTCAAGTTAATTATTTTCTCTAGTCTCCAGTGTTTACCCTCGGGTCATTGCCTGCCTTCGTGCCTGCCCGCCTTGGATCCAGGATTACTCTCCACACTCACCCCTCACCCCGGGCCAGGAGCCAGCCATGTCACCCGACCTCCCTGTGTTCCCTCTCGTCGTCCGGTCTCCATACCTCCTGACACCTTTCCCCTCTCCCCTGTGTTGTTTGGAAATAAACCTCTGCTTAAGACTCTCCAGTGCCTCAGTCTGCGCTTGGGTTCCCCACCTGTGATCATAACAATTATAGACCTATATCTAACCCTCCTTTTCTCTCTAAGATCCTTGAGAAAGCAGTCGCCAATCAGTTTGACTTTATACACAACAATAAGCTATCTGAGGATTTTCAGTCAGGATTTAGAGTGCATCATAGCACAGAGACAGCTAAGCTAAGCTGGTTTAAATCCTATTTATCAGATCGATATCAGTTTGTACATGTTAATGATGAATCCTCTATGCACGCCAAAGTTAGTCACGGAGTTCCACAAGGTTCTGTGCTTGGACCAATTCTATTCACCTTATATATGCTTCCTTTAGGCAATATTAGGAAGCACTCCATACATTTTCATTGTTATGCAGATGATACCCAGTTGTATTTATGAAGCAAGCCAGATGAAACCAATCAATTAGCTAAACTTCAAGCATGCCTTAAGGACATAACAACCTGGATGACCTGCAATTTTCTGATGTTAAACTCAGACAAAACCGAAGTTATTGTACTTGGCCCCGAACACCTTCGAAACACATTATCTAAAGATATAGTTTTTCTAGACGGCATTGCCCTGGCCTCCAGCGACACCATAAGGAATCTTGGAGTTATCTTTGATCAGGATATGTCCTTTAACTCCCACATAAAACAAACTTCAAGGACTGCTTTTTTTCACTTATGTAACATTGCAAAAATCAGGCACATCCTGTCTCAAAAAGATGCAGAAAAACTAGTCCATGCATTTGTTACATCTAGGCTGGATTACTGCAACTCTCTATTATCAGGGTGCACCAATAAGTCCCTTAAGACTCTCCAGCTGATCCAGAATGCTGTGGCACATTTACTGACAAGAACCAGGAAAAGAGATCATATTTCTCCAATACTAGCTTCTCTACACTGGCTCCCTGTAAAATCCAGAATAGAATTTAAAATCCTTCTCCTCACCTTCAAAGCCCTTAATGATCAGGCACCATCATATCTTAAAGAGCTCATAGTACCCTATTACCCCACTAGAGCACTGCGCTCCCAGAATGCAGGGTTCCTTGTGGTTCCTAGAGTCTCTAAAAGTAGAATGGGAGCCAGAGCCTTCAGCTATCAAGCTCCTCTCCTGTGGAACCAGATCCCAGTTTGTGTACGGGAGGCGGACAACCTCTTCACATTTAAGAGTAGGCTTAAGACTTTCCTCTTTGATAAAGCTTATAGTAGGGCTGACTCAGGTGACCCCTGAGCCACCCCTTAGTTATGCTGATATAGGCCTAGACTGCTGGGAGACTTCCCATGATGCACTGAGCTCCTCTCTCCTCCTCTTCCTCTCCATCTGTACGCCCTCATATCCCATCAATGCTTGTTACTAATTCAACTTCTTCCCGTAGTTGTGTGCTTTCTCTCTCTCTCTCTCTCTCTCTCTCTCTCTCTCTCTCTCTCTCTCTCTCTCTCTCTCTCTCCTTCTGTTGCTTTCTGCAGGTGGTTGCACCTGCTGCCCCCGTGCTCCTGCTCTGCACCCACTGTTATTGTTCTTATTATTAGTATTGCTATTATAATATTGCTCTTAGTATTATTTCTGTTGGTGTTATCATCAATACCATTACCACAACTATAGCTTTGCATCTCTGTGTGGAACTGTACTGTGCTGCTGTATGTTCTCTTTCCTCCTGCTCTCTCTCTCCCGCTCCCCCCTCCCCCTTCAACCCAACCGGTCGAGGCAGATGACCGCCCACCCAGAGCCTGGTTCTGGTTCTGGTTCTGCTCGAGGTTTCTACCTGTTAAAAGGGAGTTTTTCCTTGCCACTGTCGCCTAGTGCTTGCTCATGGTGGGAATTGTTGGGTCTCTGTAAATATGAAGAGTCGGTCTAGACCTGCTCTACTCGAAAAAGTGCCCTGAGATAACTTTGTTATGATATGGTGCTATATAAATAAAACTGAATTGAATTGAATTGTATTGTATTTTTGACTATTTAATTAACTTTAATTCACTTGCATTTAATACAATGGCATTTCGAATATGTCTAACAAATGTTAATATTTACTCAGAGTCCCACCCACAACACTACAATACTTTACCTGATCTGGTATCTTTGCTACATGCACAAGGTGCTACACGTTTGTTTGTGGCTCTTCCCCCTTCCTCTCAATATGATGGTAAACTTCAAGTGATTCAAGTTGCAGAGGGTGACAGCCATTATATCTACTATAGCTAGTTAACATTCACTTGGCCCACCCACCAACATAGTGATCTTGGATCACTAAGAGACTCATTTGATTGTTGTTGAACCTGATAAATAAGCAGGAGAGATTAGTGATTAGGGATTATGCAATGTACGATGAGAACTGTTTTTAAATTATTCTACACCTTTTATCTGTTTACATATGCTGGTGTGAAACTCTGGTTAAAACAAAACTTAAGTGTTACCTGCCGAACAGCAACGTGTTCAAGAACTTTGTCAAATAAATCAAACCACAAAAACAAACATAAAGCAACATGGACATCATTAACAAAATAATGTTAATTTGGTGGTTTCTCAATATAGTTATTGATTTGCAGCATTCAGACACGTGTCTGAATGGCATAAAAGAGTGCTCAAGTGTTCATTCTGCATTGAGTAAAGAAGAATTCAGTACCAGACATTTACTTTCGCTGCACATTAGAGTGCAGACCACTTTCTGTATTTTGATTGACAAATGGACAAGCTATCAGACGGGCTGAGCTAACCAGAGTGTGTAAGGGGGGCGCTGCCTCCAGCATGGTGTGTGTTGAGCAGGCAGTCTGACAGGCTACTGAGCAGAGCCTCCTGCTCACTGGGCTAAGTGAGTTAGCATGGGGCTGCTGGCTCTGTAATAAAGCGTTTAATGGACACACAGCTTCTCCCTGCCTTCCTGGGGCTAACACTAAATCCCTCTTTACTGTCGCTTGCCCAGATGTTAGTGAGTTGTTCATTTCTCCCATCACTCTGGAGGCTAGTGCATTCATCTCCAGGCTGAAATATGCATAAAAAGATGTTTTAAGTCAGACGTGTTTCCTCACACACGCAGTCACAAACTGAGGTGCATTTGGCTCTTGGATGCATGTGCTGCAGCCTATGCTTTCAGTCCACAGTTGAAAATCTCCCTGTAACTGTTATACTTTTTATGTTTTAGTGATAAAAGAATGTGTTTCACTTCACTTAAAAAATGCAAAACTAAGAAACTGAACTTTGAAAACTGAAATGTACTGGCATGTCTAGTTTTAGTTTGTATGCCAATCAGTGGCAAAGGTGAAGGGGGCAATCAAATTCCTCTCAGGTCCCGAAGTTAGGGGCAAGCTGAATATCAGAAAACTGCTATACTGGTCTATCCAAAATGTTCGATATCACCTGGACGTTCAAAGAACACAGAACTGATACAGGTAGAAAGGTTCAAATGTAATGATCCCCCTGCAGGATTCATTTGATAACAATGCTTTGCTTGTTTTGTGGTGTGCAGGCCTCAGATGTGATGTAGTCTCACAGACACACACACAGCCCTTAGGTCTTCATCGCAGTAACAAGATTTCAACTGTTGGGCACACACTCATCATGTCACTGTATTTCTGCTGAACCTTTTAGAAAAAAACAGACGACACGAGAAAACACAATTAAGCTGCCAGGACAGAGCAAAAGAAGCCACACCGCTAAGTAAGTATGAATTACTCTGATGTGTCCAGACTGGGGCTAATGCACTGAGACTGGACAGACAAGGAGTAATCTGTTATGAAAAAAGAGGAAACCTGGGTAAAATAAACCCAGGAAAAAGGAGCTGGTGACTTCTGGTGTATTCAGAGATGATGTAGCAGGAACAGGACTGTGGCTTTATTTCCTCCCACACCAGTACAACGTGTTGTCTGGACAGCTCTGATGAGCTGGGGCGTCTCCAGTATTAAACATGTAAGCAGGACAAAGAGATAGAGGGAATGAGGGTGGGTGGGTGGGTTGGAAGAGAAATAGCGAGACCAAGTCTGCATTCAGCAAAATGCAGACGCATCGAATCTGGAAGCGTGACAAAAATGTGTCCGGTCTAATGATGTCAACTCACCGCCCCTCTGCAGTGTGTGTGTATATGTGTGTGTGTGAAGCTCGTCGGTTACAGCTTTTTGTGTGTTTCCTCTTTGCTGTCTGACAATCTGGTTGTCAGGGAGAGGCTGCACTGCTGTAGGGATGAGATGTGAACCCTCACCACACACATATATGAAGAAAGAACTGTTGATACAACTCAACTCTCATCCTCTTCAGTCAAACACATTTTACACCAGAAAAATGGTAACGGTGGCCAGGCGCTGACAGTCCGTGGCGCGGGCTTGTATCTGCGTCTTTAAGGCTAACTAGGTGCTAAGGAGTGGAAGTTAGTGAGGAGGCTCTGGAAAAGGTCATGCAGAGTTCAGAGCCTGCTGGGGGATGAGTGATGGCCGTGGAGAGGGGGCTCTGTTGCCGGGCCTTGTTCTTTTCTGTACTGCCTGTCGGCCCCCACAGCGGTAGACTGAGCCTTGATGGATTGGCAGCCAGTGAAAGGAAATGTAACCCCCTCCACCACAACTACCACCTCCACCAACCCCCCATTGCCTCCTAGCGCGCACACACACACACACACACACACACACACACACACACACACACATCTCTTGCTTCAGTGCTGGTGAGGTTATGCAAATGTATTTTGATAGCACAAACACACACAGAAACACACATGACAACAAGGATGCATACCACAATGTCCACAATGGGTGTATTTTGTGGTGTGTTATAATTAGTATTAGACATTTAGGAGTAATGTCTTGTAAAATGTTGCCAACTGGCCAACTGCCACTTTAAAAAAACAAAACAAAAGAAAAAACAGACGTGCACACATAAACACACAAATGAGACAAAAGTCACAATCCCACAAGAACAGTTAACAGTGTTAACAGTACTCTCTACTTTTCCCTCTTTGTATAAACAGGGTGAAGGTCACTGTGTATGTGTGAAGTCCACGTGGAGGTGATGGGTGACTGTGAGATGGAGAGGATGAGAGGAGGCATACAGCTCAAGAGGGAGGAAAACCAAGAGGCAGGGTGAGGGGTGTCAGCGGGTTAAGGGTTTAAGTACAGGACATCCCCTGACCTGGGGTCAAGCGCAGAGGACGCCCCAGGAGGCTTGTTTTCTGGGGGGGGGTTTGTTGTACCTGGACGGACACAAAAGAAGGCCAAGCAGTGGGGGGGGCGGCCTGCTAAAATAAACATCAAAGTCTGCCGGCCATGTCTCGCTTTTGTTGCCTGGAAATGGCGGCCTCCCCCTCGGGGGTGGATGAGGTGAGAGGGAAAAGGAGGATGGGAGGGGGGTACGTGCTCCTCTCAAGCCTGCCAAACTTCCTCTGGAATTTGTTTTTTCTTTTGATAATTAAATCATATGGTCATTTGTAACCATTTATGTACTTTTTTTAAACGTTCACTCATTTCTCAGGCTATTTTGGTGATGAAGAATCGATTCCAGACACCAGCATACTTGCAAGTGATTAGCTAAAATATATAATAAGCAAATAAAAGGTAATTACAGTACATAAGTCAAAATGAGAAAAAAAACAAAAAACTCTTGAGAGCTTTATAAACAAAAGAGTTTTTTTGTCTTGTTTTTTCAAAGCTACACTCAGCGAACAGAAGTGCTTCTTGAGGTCAAAGGCCACAACAATTGCTGACAAAAAGGAAAAATCTATGGCTTAAACACACAGTATGTAATTTCTGCCACTAGTGTCTCTCAGTTGAAACAATAGACATAGTTAGATGACGTCTAGTGTGGGATCATGGGAGTTGTTGTCTTCATTGTTAAATAACCACCATTGCCGGTGAAAATCTGTCTGACGTGACCATGAATGTATAAAGAGAACAGGACGTGACTCAGGCAGAAATCATGTTCATGGACGAGGAAATGTACTAACATTTTATTGATGTTATGTTTAGTCACATTTGTTCATGTTATGTCATTTCATTCTAATGAAAGATATGCAAGTAACGTTAGGTAACGTAGCGCTAACTTGCTAACTTACCATTAGATAACCCATACGGCTAATGTTATGTGATGTTCATCATGCTCATAAAGTTATTTTTAGTATGATTGTTTTTATCACGGATAACAGCGCGGGGTAGCCCAGTTATGTAACATTATAACGTCACTGTACACATTAGCTTGGTGGCTGGCATGAGCCACTTGTCATAGTAGCACATTGTAGTAAGCTAGCTGAATATTGAAATGTCATATCAATAACTTAAGGTCTCTACTGGATTACTGTGTTGCAAAATGGAAATGCAGTTAATGAATAACGTATGCTGTGTGGCAGAAAATGGCTGTATTACTGTTACTAAGTATGATTCTGACACATTGTATTCTTTCCTTCCTCACTCTGACGTATCCCGTGTTTCTTCAGAAGTTATAGCAACTAGAGGGGGTAAAGCATAGGGTAAAGGGCATATTATGCCATTGACAGGTGACAAAATAAAACGGACTGTTACCTTGAAAAGAAATATGGATATTGAATATTGTTGGAAACATTTGGGATAATGTAATTACACAACTCAACAAGTCGTCATTTTTAAACATTTTAATGCGGAAATGTTACATATTATGCCTTTAAAGGTGCTGATGGTAAGACTGAGAAGAGAGTGGACTTGGCTTGAGAATTTGAAAGAGTACAACTTCCAGGTCCCTCCCCCTCCCTCTCCATTGCACTTCAGTTCTGCCTCCAAAACCTCCCTGCAGAGGAGGCTGCCATGGACACGCAGGCTAGTAACCACGGCAACTGAAGAGGCCAGGTATACACTGGTAAGAACGAAACACGAACTATACTCCACATAGCTAGAAATAACATAAGTGCCTGTTGCCTGGCTATATTTTAGCTAGATACTTGGTCCTGGGTCCTACACCCAGCATAAGTTCAAAAAAGGTGCACTGATTTTCACTGGATGTATTTTACCATTTCACTTCGTGAAAGTGACCGAGGCCACAGCCACAGCTGGCCTAGACATTACTGTTGTGAAATATCAACATTGTTGTCCAACACCCGCAGCCTTTGCATTGAGAGATACACTATCAAACCAGCGGAAATAAATCTTTTCGCTATGAAAAGTAATATACAGCTAATTCTATTTGGCAAAACAAGCATACACTTATTGCAGTGCACAGGTGTTTGATAACAGAAACTGTGGTAAATTATAGTGCTAACTAAGCAGTAAAACACTGATGATGAGAGCATGAGAGCACAGGCGCACATAAATATCAGGACAAACTCCAAACCGATAAGACTGACTGGGCACTTCACAACGATATTTTTAGCCACTCTGCAACAAAACAACGCTAACCAGTAGCCTTAGCATTGGGAACAAGCTAACGTTAGCCTGACTGGAACATCAAAGTAACATAAGAAATGGGCAACAGAGTGTTACAGTAACCGTAGCCATCTTACCAATGTGGTAAAATGTTTCGAAAATCAAATCAAACAGAAATCAAGCAGAAATGCGACTAACTGCATCAGGGGGGTGAGGGAAGTGCGCAGCGTGTGCACGAGCAGTGATTGACACTGCAGTAGAGACTCCTCCTTGCTCTGATTGGTTGTTTTCATTCAGGCGAGGTGGATTCTTGAATGCCACTAGGGCCACATGGAGGAGCCAGAGGAACCTGATTTCTTCACAGAGTATATGTCTCATTGTCTTCTGTCAGGATATAGTGGATATAGTTTCAGCAAATATGACAAAAAGTTATTTTTATAAAAGTTACCTAATGAACCTTTAACTCCAAAGCTTCCACAGTCGTAGTTACACCTCCTGTATTTAACGCATGTAGAAATAGAAAACAAGTCATTGTGGTTTTCCAGGCATACCGCTTTTTAGGAATTTACTGACCATCAACACCTAGCTTAACGTCAGATCTGGTGACTGTATGGAGCTCTCCAGAGGTCCTGTCCTCACAGTGAAGCCACACGGTTCACGCAACTCTGAACAAAACCAGGTGAATCCTGAATGTAGGTTTACCAGTAGCTAACATTAGCAAGCCAGCTCAGTAGACACCACATGTAAATAAGAGAACTTTCGAGCTACCAGGAGTCACATTTCTCATTACTAGGAGTCAAATTTCTCCTCTTGGCACAGGCTAACCACCTCCAGCAACCCCTTTAAGCTAATACATCCCGGATCAGACTTCCACTGAATGCACAGAGATGAAATTAATATCAACTCCCTGATTTTGTCTTCTCCTTCTTTGTCTGTCTGTCTGTCTACCATAGATGGTGATATCTTAGACACCAGTGGACAGATTTGGGGAAACCTTTGATATTCTATATCTTTGTTTGGCAGGTCGTCCTAAACGCACACCAATGGGCTTAATCAGAGAACAATAACTTGAGCTAAAAAATAACAATTTGATAATGATATCTGAGACATCTGATCCAAATTTGAGTAAAATTTGAGTAATTGAAATGTTGATGCAGTTTGTTCCTAACTGTGTATTACTAATAAAATTTAATAAATGTACTAATTAGCCTGTTGGTGCTATAATTAAAGTTCCAAATTTGCAAGGCCACAATTTCTACACTTCAGAGTGAATGCAAAGCAAACCTTACACCTTTCACCTTACTTTATTTGCGCAAATTGGAATATTTTTGCAGCCTGTTTTTATTCTCCACACGACAAAACTAACTCCATTTCTTTCAGTAATTTTCCTCCAGACCCCTCTCCTTTTCCTCATATCTGTAGGATCATGAATTGAAGTTATAAATCCTTTGGGTAAAGCACACATTTTTCACTCAAGTTGAAACATTTTCAGCTCTCGCAGATGTGTCTTTGCCTCAATTTGTGCAAACCAAAGCCAATTTATTAGCGTCCACACGCGTCTTTGCATCTTTGCATTGACTTCGTATACAATTGAGATGCATCTAAAATCCACTTCGCGTTCAGTCACTTTTTGACTGATTTTGATGAAATTTGGCAAAATGCATCATGTCACTACTTATTTGTGGAGAGTGATTTGTTTCACTTGTTTGGATAGAGTAATCAGCAAAACCAAAGAAAAACAACAACTCTTTTCAAAAATCAGTTTAGTTAATACTTAACAGAGACACTCTTTTTCATTGATAACAGCCAGAAATTTGTTTGGCTGACAAACAAACGTATGAGAGTTTCAGACTCTAATGGATGGTAATTGCTTTTGTCAGCTGGACCAATTCTGACAATCTAACTCTGGCATGACTGCTGCTCGAATCAGGGTGCCGTATGAGTTGACTCGTTTAACAATGCATGTGTGTGTATGTGTGAATACCTCTCCATGGATGAGGGGACAGGAGAGGGGTGTGTGTGGAGTGATGGGGGGTTGGGTGGGGTAGCAAGGGAGATGATTATGCCCATCTGTGGCGGATGCCAGGTGTGCAACCCTCCTCCTCCCTCCATTCCCTTCTCTGCTCCTTCATGATGATCCCCCCCCCCACTACTGAATCTCTCTCTCTGTCTCTCTCTCTCACTCACACAAACACACACACACACACACAAACACAAACACACACACACACACACACACAAACACAAACACACACACACACACCCCAGCACTCTCCAGCTAGCAAGAGAGACAACAGCCAGTCATTGTCATTCTAACTGATATGAAGGGCCATGTGTGCGTGTGCACAGAATGAGTGTGTGTGTTGTGTGTATGTCTTTTTGTGCATAACACGACACATGTCCCTGTATGTCTGCATGCCTGTGCCTCTTTAGCTGTGCACCACTGTGTTTGATGTGGACTAGTACATATGCATAAGCAACACTGTTTAGTAGCACAATATTTCCATCTCCTCTATTACCACATACAGTTTCACTCATAGTTTGAATCTTAATACAGTGGATTAATTTGCTTGAATGGAACATTTCCTTAAAGCAATAGCTAGAGCCAGAAGGTTAGGCTGCTCTAACTTCATATTTGTATCGATCTTCTCATTTAACTCTGGGCACGAGTTAAATGACACTTATAGGTGTGTTACCCAAAATGTTGAACTATTCCTTTAAAAAATATGTGTTTTCTCAGGCAGGCAGGAGTATAGGTAAACATCAAACTTTAATGGGACCAACATTTGGATCTTGAATGAAGTCTGGTGGCAATGAGGAATTTGCAGGGTGTATCAAAGGTTTATAAAGAGTAAGCTTTACTAAAAGTCCCATGTACACACAGAATCAGTTCCACTGTTCTCCAGACATTTGATAATAATACAGCAAATATGGTTAGTTTGAAGAAGAATTAAGCTTTCTTTATACCTTTTACTAAAACCTGTTTTGAACTGTCTGAAATGTATTGCCTATGTCAGCGCTGACAGGGAAACCACAAGCAGAGTCTTGGCTACAAGCCCTCATGCTGTCAAGAGATATATCTTATTTAGATACAGCATTTTGTCCTTTTCTTGTTCCTCTGCTGTGGAGGAGCAAGACACTTTGTTCCTAATAACAAAGAAGATTTTGGGACAAAGTGAGCAGCCAAGCTGTGGCAAGTTTCTCAGACTTCTTCGAAAAATCAAAGAGACTCAAATATTATGCTTCTTTACCCATAAGGGCTCATGAAGAAGGTATACAGCTGGTAGTGCATAAAGAGTTTGGCTTGTCCTGACTGGCTGAGCATTTGCAAATTTTTGTGTGCCACTCCACAATAATAGCAGTCAAGCCCTTAGAGACACTTTTATTCTGTATCTTCCCACATAACGTTAGATACAGTCATTGAAAATGTTTACGACTAATGAGATGCATTTATACTAACCTATGTTTTAGGATACTAAGGATTACTGATCAGACCTAGCAAAGGCTAATTTGTGCTTAGACATAATTTGATTTCTATATTGAGTGCTACAATTAGTAAATAGCTTGAGGCCAAGAGTTTGGCTGTAGCCTACTCAATGCAGTGTTTGTTAGGACAAATAAAAAAGAAGCTGCTTACACAAGTAGCTACTCAGGAGCCACCTAGGCGTACCGGACCTTCGTCGTCATGTGGTTAACATTGTGAAATGGTCACAGTTTGGTTAGGTTTAGGCACCAAAACTACTTTAGGTTTAGGTTTAGGAAAAGATAATTTGGGTTAAAATAAGTACATTATTTAAGTTCCGTACGTAACTTAAGGGTTAGTTACGTATGTACAGCAATGACTTTTGGTTTCACACGGGACACAAACAGCGGCCTCCTGGGTGAAAGTCCTGTGTGTGTTAGACTTTGTTGCTCTGACTTCTGCCTTTGCTCCCGTCATAATTACTACGGCCACTAGAGGCCGCTGCCTAAATAAATGTAAATATGGGTCGTAATAAGCTGCTGCACAGACGACCTATATGGCCATATTTTAGGGGAGGACAGTCTCGTTTATCTTCAGTAGGCTCGACTACTGTAACAGTCTCTTTACAGGTCTCTCTAAAAAGTTGATCCGACAGCTGCAGCTGACTCAGAACAGTGCTGCGAGACTCCTCACTAAGACCAACAGAATGGGTCACGTCGCTCCAGTTCTTAGATCTTTACACTGGCTTCCTGTGTGTCAAAGAATTGATTTTAAAATACTACAGTTGGTTTAAAGAGCATTATCGCGTTTCTTTAATATCTTGTCTAAATACCTGTTATGTCTTATGGAAAGCACTTTGAATTACCTTGTTGTTTAAAGGTGCTATACAAATAAACTTGCCTTGCCTTTTGTTGCTTCAGATCAACTAGCTAAGACTAATTAGATGTAGATTTTTGCATAGCAACCACAAAGTCTTCTTTTGTATTTTGACCTTTTGCTCTCTGTTTCCACTCCCAGCTATGCTTTGTGTTTAAGCAGGGGGAAAACATGATTTGTGTAATAAGAGCCTAAAACAGCACCGATGCTTGATAATAATGTTATATAGCCATGCAAACAGTATTTTCTGTTGTACAGTGATTTGGGTTTTACTTTGGACATCCTCCCTTAAAATAGCAAATTAACAAAACTGAATGTACTGTATGTTGCACCATTCATCTGTCTTGTGCTGTTTACCCCGTGCTCCCTTCCCCCTGAGGTAACACATCCTGTTGCTAATGTTCCTCAAAGCTAACTTGTCTATTCAAAGGATACGGGGTGTAGAAAATAGTCTTGTCAACAGTGTACTTTACACCAACCTATGAGTGGTCTCTGTAGTCTTCGACTAAAGTGAAACAATTTTGTTTTCATCAGATCAGCAGTGTTCTTCTTGTAATTCCTCCAAGCTAATGTAGTAACTTAGCAACACCATGCACCCACATGTGGCTCCTGTATTGTTTTAAACACAAGAATCATTTTCAAGTTGAATTATTTTACAACTTCTTTCTGTTATTTCCTCTGTACCACAAACAGTTGTTTTCCTTACATTCATTTTGTTCATACTGTACACACTGTTTTAGCAGGAGGGTGCATTTTATCACCATTCATCATAGAAATGAAACATTGTAAATAATGTGAAATGGGTGACTAATCTCCTTAAATGCTCATTATTGAGGGAGAATGAGAAAGGAAGAGTCAAAGAAGAACAGAGAGGCTGCAGAGATGTTTCATTTGAACATGACTTTTTTGTTTTTTTTAGGTACAAAAGATAGATTTGACAGATATGTCCACCAAGGATGGAAAGAATACTACAATATTTTACTCAAGTAAAAGGACTGTTACTTTAAAGACACCACCAAGCCCCATATATCCAAACCAACAATAAATTCCTTTTCTATAGATGGACACACTTACAGTCTACTCAAACAACTGATCATCAATTATAAATATGCAACTGCTTTTCTTAGTGGACCAAACTCAGACAATAAATAAAAAGAGCTGTGGACACTGTGGCCAGTGAACAAGTAATTGAAAGATACACAAATTAAATAACCTGCCACTTTAGCAGCAGAATAAATCATCTCCAAGGCACAGAGATGTATAAAAATATAAACTCCTCACAAACATACACATTAAAGCCAAAAGAGAGCTGCACAGTTTTTGCACACCGTGTAGTACAAACAACGATACATCGGTATACGTTGATGAGTTTCAACCATCAGTGAGTTTGATTGTTTTTATTGCTTTTACCCTGTCTGTGACCCTTGTGCACCGCAAGGTCCTCCACAATCTGCTCTAGGTACAACTTCTTTGCTCATTCATTCTCAATGCATAATATAACCTGTCCACTCAACCTCTCTTGTCTTGACTGCGCTCCTCAAATAGTTTTGAGCTGAATGAGTCACAACTGTGCCAGTGGTTACCAGTCAAGAACAGCAGAAAGGCCTCACACACTTCACTGAAGTTCCTCAGTTAATGTAGAAGTCACTTCTGGAGGATCCACCATCAACATTTTGGCAGACCCAGCATGCACCTGTTGGTCATGCAACATTGTGATTGATTAAGATAGATGCAGCCTTTCTTCTTACTTATGCCAAGGTACAATAATGCTACTCTTTACCCATAGTGACGTTATTCTTAATTTTATTGCATTGTTGTGCATTTTTTGTACTATTCACAAACTGTTAGGCCCAGCCCAGGGACTCCGCCAGTAAACATATACATTTAGAACATGTATCTTTTACAGAATGTCAGTGCCGAGTGGCACCTCACTGGATATGGAGCTCTGCCCTCCTGTGGCCTCAGATGCACCAGCAGCTTCTTTTTTCATCTTTCTTTTGTTCCATTCTCACATGGTTTATCATGACTTTTTTTATGTTGCTTTTGTTCTTACTCTGTAATGGATGCAAAAATACTTAAGATAAAGTAAACAGAAAAGTATTGATTCTTAAAAATATGCTAAAAAGTATATTGTACACAATAAACTACTTTGTTACTGTAACAAGAGTAAAAGTAATTTGTTACTTTAACCCCTAATGTCCGCTAAATACTGCATGGCAGATCACAGCAATCACTTGTCTCAATTTATTTATAGGAATCCGAGGCTTTCATCTGCAGTGCTTAACCTGAATTACCTCAATGTAATATATCCAATTCTGTAATTGAATTATAAACCGTCCGCTAAGCCCCTCAGATAAGGGAGGCAGCTAACCAAATGGAAAAAGGATTTGCTCAGGTTTGCTCTGAATTATGATATGCAGATCATCTTTGGTGGACAGTACACTTAAGACTCCAGACAGGGACTGTGAAACAGACATTATTATCCCTTGTGCTCAGGGAGAATACAGAGGGAGATTCACTTCACAGTGTATTAGAAAAATAGTGGGACTATTTAACCTGATATTAACCCTCTTTATCATTGCACCGGATCTATCTATCTATTTATCTGTCTAACTACGAATCTATCCATCTGTATCTCTCTCTGTCTATCTCTCTATCTCATGGACACAAGCACAGACACACACACAGACTGACAGGCAGGCACATAAACACACACACACACATTTGCGGGCCCACAAGCAGAGAGGCTGCAGCTCGTAAAGCAAGCGGTGACGGGCTGATTGATCCCCTGGTGAAAATGGGCGATATTCCCCCAACATCGATATCAATAAAGCCTCTTAGGCTCGAGGCTTCTCAGGGCCTGCTTTTGTTTCTCTTCCAAGGAGAGCTAAGAAAAATCTATAGACAATTGATGGTGTCTGGGAGAAAGGCTCTATTGGAGTATATCAAATCAACGTATCGGAGAAGGGAAAGTTTGCCCTGTTAGACTGTTTTTGCTCCAAGTTCAGCGGCAGAGTGAGAAGGATGGACGTGGCCATGTTTTGAAGCCATGGAAAAAGGTGGACAACAGGCAAAAGGATAGAAAAGGGAATGCCTTTTGGGGGTTTGATGGATGGATATGATTCTAGAGAAATCTATCCTCATTGGCTCGCAGCCAATCGTAGTGTAGTAGTATTGGTTAAAAAAGAAATGTGGATATTGTACAGCTGCTGCAAGGAAGTGTAAGTGAGTATTTTAGATCTCTATGACACCGCAAATACTGCTCACTAGGCATGGGGAAATGAATCTTTCGTCCCACCTCTTTTTCTGTTATTGCTCCAGCTAATAGCAGCTACTTTAATCTGAAACAATAAACCTTAAACTTGTTGGACAGCTAACCCCGCAGTAGCCACTGCAGTTTGATCAGGGCAGTCCCAGTTTAAACTAGAATGTCCTCGGTCACAAGAAATACCTGCAAAAACTGCATGCATGTCCCAGATTTCAACAATTAGTCCAAGCGGCTTCCCTTGTTTCAAATAAATTCTCAAATAGTGACCCACGCCTTTATTTACTTGAATAGAGATCAGCTGAGGTAAAAGTCTTAAATGGTAAATGGCTGCATTTATATAGCGCTTTACAATTTGCCTCATTCAACCATTCACACAGGCAGTGAGCTACCATGCAAGGTGCTGGCCTGAACATCGGGAGCAATTTGGTGTCTTCGACATATGGACAGGAGTAGCTAGTGACTGAACCACTAAGTGGACGACCCGCTTAACCTCCTGAGCCACAGCCACCCATATAGGCTGTATTGAGCCGTATATTTGGGATAGGCTTTTATTCTAATTTCTTAATTTTGTATTATAAGTATATTTGATCACCTTTTAGTTAGAAGCCTCCTTGTGTTCTGATCTGCTGACTTTGCTCAACACTTCGTCCATCTTTTCCACAATAAATGCCTTTAAGACGTTCAGGGGGAATAATGGCTTCACTTCCCTGGAAGGCTTGTCTTGTGAAACATCTACAGGAAGTTTTAAGTTTCAGTAAAAAAGTGTAACATAGAGTTGAGCAGAATTCCTGAATCTGTGAGTGAGAACAGCATTTCTGTTACAAAAAAAATCCAGAGCAACAGGGTTAGGGTTAGATGAGTGAATATATAAAGCTTTTGTTGCACTGATTGAAATACTGTGAATTTACTATGTAGGCAATTGTGTAATTTTGTTTTTGCCTGGCCTACACATCTTTAACTGTTCATACAGAACATAGCCCGACTGCTATTTGACCTGACCATTATACCATATTTTATTTCAGAAATTACAGTAAAAGTCAAATTAACTCCTCACCTATACAATTCTAGAAAACAAACGTGGGTAGCACTTAAACACCGATTTATCTGTAGGATGTTTTTGGTGGCTAGAAAAAAAAATCAGGTTGTGAGTTTTGAATCTTGGTCACCCTCACTACCCCGTTTAGTGATGATAACAAAAGTATTTTTGTAGAAATGTAGATTTGAACCCATGCAACCTCCATTCTAACACTTTAGTTAAGTAGTAGGGCATGCTGAAGTGTTAGCATGGGGACAGTTATGCTTGCTAAATGTGCCACTGTAGTTCTATAGAGAAGCAACATTTCCTCAGAAAATCTATTTGACATAACATCTTATGGAAATGAGTATTTGCTACACTTCTTGCAAAAAAGAAGTGACTGACGATGTAATGTAGACATAATATTATATCTTTAGAACCTACTTACAGGTTCTACATTTAAATACATGTTTGTTTTTCTTTTTTTTTTCTCTTCTTTGGTAAGTTGAGACATTTCCCATGTTGGCCATAAAAATGCATAAACCTATGCTATATACAGGTATACAGTACAGCATGCACAACATCTTCACCCTGCACATGTAAAAGCATTAGCTAAAGCTAGCACGTTGTTCTTTGTTACTTTGGACAGCGCTAGTACTGCTCTGCAACTGAACTAAAGTTGAGAACATACACATTTCATTGAGACAACCTCCATAATGTTGTCTGAGACAACATTATTATTCTTATTCGCTTGGGCTCCATTTTGCTAACAAACAGAACCCACACCACCCTATGACTAGTGTATGCTTAAGTGTTAGCATGGACCCTGCATAGAACCATGCTACAGTCAATTGATGCTGCCCAGTCAAACATCTACAATCTTTATCTTGTCCAGTCTAAGCTGAATAAAGCTAAACAAAGCCCCTGGATATAGACAACCGGCAAGTGCTTTGGTGTGTCTATAGCCATAACCAGCCATTACAAGCTGTGGAACAAAGTGGTGTTTTTAATTGATAATTATGTTCAGTTATATCCCTGCTGGTCAAAATAATATGCTTTTTTATTTTCATTTTTTTGTTATCTGCGTCGCCCCTCTTTCTCTTCATTTTCACTGGGGGCTGAGTGGTTGAAGAGGCCCTAAGCAGGCCAGCCTCTGGATAATTATTCTTTTCCAATCACTGTGACTGTCTAATTGCAGTCCTAGCTGCTAATTTATGCATGCCTTTGTTTTCTTCAAGGAACGCATTTCAAAAAACACATCAAACGATTTCTGATATGTAAAGAATATAGCAAAGGAAAGCAGGCTGCACCCGCTTAAAATAAATTCCTTATTATTTTCATATGATAATAAGTCAGAGAAAATGAGGAAATCAAAAGGGAAGTCATATAATGATGTATGGGCACGAATATGGCACTTATTGTAGTTTTTTTCCTTGACGTGAATACATTACCATATTTTCAGTGTTTTTATTTGCCTTAAACTGGAGTTATGTAGGAGAGCTTGCTGACCATCATTCACAAGCTGTTGGCATTTCTGCACATCTGATCTCATGCACATAACTGCCATTTTTTTAATGTAAATGATGTTGCTGTGATGAGGATCCATTAAATGCATGCACATAAACACATGCACATAAATACACATGGATGCACAGTTATCCAATCTAACCACCCCCTCACACACACACACACACACACACCAGCATACACACACACCCTGACACCAGTGCACATGGGAACGGCTGTATTTACTTTATGCATGAGGACAGGTAAAAAACACACAAATCCACAGTGGACACCGACTGTAATTGAATGTGACTCCCTCTGTATACTATCCTTAGCTCCGGGATCCTGGCAGCTAATTGGAATATACAGCTCCCTAAACCACTGGTGAACTCCGCAGAGAGGCTGGGTTGTCAGACGCCGATGGTATGGGACTCTCATGCTGCTAACATTAAAGATGAGGCTCGAATGAGAGGCAAATTGGAAGCTCCAATGCAGAATGACAAGATGTGCGGCTACCTGTGTGTGTGTGTGTGTGTGTGTGTGTGTCTGTGTTTATACATGCGGAGAGTGTGGGAATGTGAATGCAGGCTTGTGCTTGGACAGGTATGTTTGTGTCTCCTCTGGCTTTATTTCAATTTTATGAGTGGAAAATGTCACTGTAGCTCTCATTGCTGCCTATTATGATTGCTGTCAAGACTGTCAGTGTGCAGACTTTAGTTCAACTGCTTCAGTGGAGATTCTGTGCATTTCTGTGTTTAGTGGCTGTTACGGTGAAAAGTGTATTGAGAACAACAGGAAGGTTGTTTATTATTTTTCTCTGCCCTACATTGTTTGACCTACAATCCTCAACCAACGTAGGCATGCGCACATATTTTCAGTAGAGGAAGCTGAACTGGTTACGTGCTTACGGTATTAATGTTTAGAATAAACAATTGACAGAAGCAGTACATTTTCTATAAATCTGAAACTTGCATATCAATAATATTACAGGAGAATATTATCCATATAATTGAGGGTATTTAAACATGCAACAAGCTCAGCTGCTGCTGAAAAAAAATCTTGAACATACAGTCTTAACATGTTCGGGCTGATTACCACTTTGGTGTTTTATTCAATATGTTATTAATGATGCGTCATATTTCAGATAGATGTCCATGCCGTCTGCCCTCAGAATGAGTAGCTGTCAGTACTTTCTCCTTACCTCCACAGTAGTGTGGTTAGTTGCTGCCCTGTGCGCACAAGCGAACAAAAACATTCCATGTCAACAAAATAAGAAAACACCAGGCAGTGTAGAACCAGTGTCAATTCTGAATAAATGGATGTAAAAATAACATGCATCCTCACTCTCACTACTGGATGCTTTTCAGTATAAACCTTTTTTTTTTTTGTTGTTGGTTTTAGATTCTAGTCACATCAGAAACTTTCCTGCACTAATGAATGTAAAGCTAGAGAATGTAACATATCTCTGTGGCATATTGTACTTTCCAGGTGCCTATTCACAGGCCCGTTTCTGGTCATCTAGGCCAGACATCCACTGTCCCCCCCCTGGAGGGAGTGATCTTTTCATAACCAAATCATTTTCAATTTTAATTCAACTTCAGTTAACTTCTTTCAGCTAAAAGCAGTTTCTCCACAGGTCTTAATGCTGGGCTCTTACATTTTTACATGTTTTTCACAAAACATGTAAAAAAGGAATAGTATCAGTATCAGTAGTGTACTGTCTGACACCGGTACATGAACGAATCTGGTGAGCCCCAAAGCCCCGGAGCGGCATCAGGTTGAGTTGAGCTTACAGGTACTCCAAAAAGTATCAGTAGAAAAGATGTGTGCACACATTTGGTGCACATGGTGGTAAGTAGCAGATAAATGTCCCTCAAGATGATAAAACATATGCTTGACATTATATCTGACACCATGCTGGTCAAAAACAAGTCTGTAACACTGTATATGAGGCTAATGGTTTATGGTAGATGCAACAAAATTGTACTGATTTTATGAGGCCTATAATAATTTTGTGCCTGAGAGGTGATGATCCCCTAGTTTGTGCTGCAGTTGTATTGCACATCTTTATAGAATTTGAGCACCCTCACATGCTCTCTATTCATCTCCTCTTTCATTTTGTATACTCTGTAATGTTCATCTGCCCAGCATTGTGCCTTCTTTCTACCTCTCTGTCTATCCACTGGTGTTTTCAGCCAGAAGCCACCAGCCTTGTATCTATCCCACATAAATAATGAAACACATAATTATCATATCATAATTGCAGTAAAGATGGCTTTGACAGAAATCATTTCCCGTATCTAATACAGCGCTAATCGAATCTGTTCCCCCACTCACTAACGCGACCTCTGGTGATTGAGTTTCGGACATTTGTTTGTGTGTGCTTGTGTGTGTGCTTGTGGTAGATGGGTGTGTGTTTGGTTTATTGTCTAATATCTCTGTTCTCACATGAAAAGTTGGAATTTTCTCTTTGTCTTTTGTCTTATTACTTAATTTACCTTAATAGCCAACATTGTCCTTCATAGGCTCATGCAAGGTTTAAACACTATACACCTATTTCAGAAAATTATTGTAATATCCCATCAAATATGCATGACTACCTTTTACTTTTGTAGGTTTATATTTTCATCTTGCTGCATCAACATATTGATTTGTGAACTGTATGTCAGATTCTGCATTTATAATTGTTCACATAGACACCGATTAATTATGATGTAGCACTGTGCGTATGTATGGATCTCTCTGTGTCTCTCTTGTTCTCTGTCTATTGTTCCCGGGCTTGATTGATTGACAGCTCGTCGGATGTAGCCTGGTCACATGACCCAGCAGATGGCTGAGGAGACAGCGGTGAGTGTGTACGCGAGCATGTAAATGAGAGTCTGAATCAACTTAAGCAATGGAATTTCCTTTATACATACAGATAAGAATCGTGAATAAGCACACATCCCTGTCAGATAGATAGATAGATAGATAGATAGACATCATAGGAAGAAATATGTATGTGAAGGAGGGATAGATGGTGTGAGAATAGTCTTAGAGGGCAGATTGAGATAGGCCTGAGGATAGGTCTCTAACAATGACTGATTACTGCACTAACAAGGCTGGCGGCTGGAGGGGATGCGTGTAATGTGATTGTGCTGGCCGCTATTTATCTTGACCTACAGACAACTGACCTGGCTGTGCCCCCCCTACAGGTCAACCAGAGTTCACCAGGCTGAGGACCAATGTTAGAATACACTCACACTCACACGCAAACCAGGGGGAATACCAGCAAAAAAGAGAAAGCACACAATGTGTAAAGCTACTCATTATAAACAGTATGCATATGCTCATAAATACAATTCACTAAACATGTACATAAATGCAACAAAGACATAATTGCATATGTTGGTAAAGACAGTATGCATATGCACATTTACACAGACATGCTTGTCATACACACGCAGGCTGATCAGAGAGGTTTTCACAGTTTTAGAGTTTTATAACACTCTGATTTAAGAAAATGTTCATGTTGTTAAAGGCGTTTTTACCCAACACATTCAGGATATCCCAAGCTTTCCATCAATGTAACGCTTCTATCAAATATGTAAAATATGAAATGGTGGATTCATTTTACCAGTCAGCAGACGGAAAGTTAGAAAGAGAGAAGGGAGGTAAAGACAGATAAAGAGGAAGTGAGATAGGAAAGGGTGATGAAAAAGAAAGAGAGAGAGAGAGACTTGCATGTAGCGAGGGAGGGCGAGGCGTGTTGAGTAATGAGTGCTGTTGCTCCCAGAACAATCAGGGTCTCCATTTTGCCGTGTGTTCCTACCTGATGTATAGCGCGAGCTGTGGGAGCTGCTGTAATCAGACCATTTGGGCCTCTCATTGGCGAGCATTAGCGGCAAATATCTTCCACAGGCCTAAAGACAGCCTGCGGGGCTAAAGAAACAGCCATGTTAGCTGCGCCGCTCATTTGGTCTGGGCTGATGTGAGTTGTAGGGGAAAGTTATTGTCGGCCTGTACACACTTGATTAGGCTTTACGGCTTTGTCCAGCTACACCGAGGAAAAACGTCCATTTAAAAACACTGGTTAATATTTACTGAGTCTTGCAACTGTATTTTCTTTGACATGTAAAAAGATCTGCCAATAGGGAGAAATCATTTTCTTCTATCAAGATAATATCACCCAATCAGAGCCTTGTACCTGCCCAGTCGTCATAAGAATAGCCCCGTTTTCCATTCCAAGGAGGTTTTTTTTTTCATGCATAAAGGCTACCTTATTTTACCATGATAGCAACTGACATACTTATCAATAAAGGTCATTACTGGGTTTGTCTTGTAGTGCTGGGAAGGAATTTGGCCCCTCATATTCCCCATGATCTGTTCTGTGGCTGAAATGAGTGCAAGATGAACAGTAAAGCATTTGGGCCTATGACGCACCTCTGGTCTTCTGTTTAAATAGTGGAATTAAGTGAACCTAAAACCATGGTGTGTAACTTTCTTTGGGGGGATATTGGCCAAATGGTACAAAAAGTAGCCCAACATATTCCAAGCCACCCAAAACAAGCCAGCAACACTGCATGGGAAAAAATAACTTCAATCAATTTCTTGAGCAGATAGATAGTTTGTTAGGTAGACATACAGTTTAAATATCTTGTTTGGTAGCTAATGATATGCTGACTTGTTGAAAAAGGGAAAGAATTATTTGTTTCAGTGTTCGTAGTCTATAACACTCGCCAGTCAGTAGCACACCATGGAAGTTGACACATCGCAATGCCGGCACTCACTGAACTGCTAACATGGAAAACGCCCACTACAGGGCGTTTAGACACTGTTTCCACAAATATGTCCAAAAACTGCTTTATCATCTTAAAAATAGCTGTAGTTTATAATATATAATAATATTTCCATACAGAAAAAGTGAGATTGAAATTTCAGTTTGACTTTAAGAGTCAAATGTCATATACTTTACTAATGCATTAGCATATACTGGATGTCA